>JANFAE010000240.1:0-160488 GCA_024613145.1 Pisolithus marmoratus | reverse complement strand
GATTACTATGATATCGATAACGCTCAGGCCAGCATGCATACCAGAAGCACAAGGGGAGGTGCAGGGGGAGAGCGGAGGACAACGAGAGCAAGAGGGGGAGCGATTAGTAACGATATCGATAACGTGCACATGGGCATGCATACCTGGAAATACGAGGGAAGATGCAGATACCAGGAGACCAGGGGAGACCGGATACGACGAGAGGGAGAGAGGGAGCCATTACTACGAGTATCGATAACGCACAGGCGGACATGCATTACCCAAAACTACGAGAGAAGAGGCGCAGTGGCCAGGGATGACCGGAGACAACGAGAGCGGGGGAGGCAGCGAGACACACGAGAGAGGAGGGAAACGAGACGAAAGACGAAAGCGAACAAATTGCTTGAGCCCAATATATAAATATGTGTTTGTGTGTGCTTGTGCATGCATGTGAATCGGCAAGGTTGTTCATGCATCAACGCTAAGTATGTAAGTAATGTAAGTAATTAATGTAATAATAGCTACAACCAAGGTTTTCAACATGTCAACACATGTAAGTACTACCTAAAGGGGATGCACGTGACTCGCCGAAATTTTCAACATGTCCAATTATGGATACTGCCATAGTCGGCTGAATTACAGGATGCACGTGCTACAGGTTTTGAATTGCATTTGAATTGTCACAACGCTCAGCAAACATCATGTGATCATTACGATAGGGCTAGAATAGATAAATTCAGCTGACTACTGCTACCAAGTAGCTCAGGTACTAGTAGACTAGTAGATAGTAAATACCATGCCAACCCAAACAACCACGTACACACAAGAAACACATTAGGAGACAGTAGACCTCGCAAATGGCGGAACTATCGGACGTAGCTAGTACTGCGGCTTGCAAATAGTAGATTACCTACGTAATTTCCTAATCAGGCCAAGTGAAGGGATCAGATTATCTGCAAGCCGAGTGATTTACAGTTGTGGGAATGCTCGGCAACGAACACGTGTCCATTACGGTCATGCACTGTTACGCCCGTGCTCAGCGGTTTACAGATCTGGCAGAGCCGATGCCCCAGTAACCATTACCCCCATTGCAACATTTGTATTATACATAGCTTCCTACATTTATTGAATTAATTTTGAATTATTGGAGTGCTCAGGCATGCAGAGCTGTTTGACAGCCAGAGGCCGCACACCAGCAGTCCCTCATCAGCGAGATGGCAGAATTACAGCATGCACGTCCTGCAGTTTTTGAATTGCTTTTGAATTGTCGGAAAGCTCGGCAAGCAACACGTGTCCGTTATGGTCCATTACGGTGCTTAGCGGTTTGCAGAGGGCCTGTAGAACCAATGTTCGGGTCTGAATTTGGATCGTGATTGGTACACATCACTATCTGACGGAACGCTCGGCAAACAACACGTGCCCATTATGGTGCTTATTGGTTTGCAGATCGGCGTGCACTGGAGACAATCGGTTGCCCTCCAAGATCCTCACTAGAAACAGGTCAGCTGCTTTCTTCCCTTTTGTTCGCTCTCTCTCTCGCTCCACCATCCCTTTTTTTTAAACAAAAAGGTTTGTCAGTTCGTCATCGCTGTTGGCTCGAAATCTACTCACCTGCACTCCCTCTGATCAGCTCTCCCCAGTTCTTAAAAAAAAGGTTTGTAATTCATTTGTCATCATTTCGCTGCTGGCTCAGAATTCACCCACCCGTGCTGCCTCTGCCCTCCCCCATTTTTTAAACAGCAGTTCGTCGTTCTGCCATCATCGCTGCTGGCTTGAATTCCACCCACCCGTGCTCCCTCTGCCCTCCCCATTTATTAAATAAAGGTTCGTCGTTCCGTTGTCATCGCTACTGGCTCGAAATCCACCCATCCCCCCTCCCTCTGCTCTCCTCCATTTTTAAACACAGGTTCAGTTGTTCTGTCGTCGCCGCTGCTGGCTCGAAATCCACCCACCCCCCCCCACCCTTTTGCCCTCCCCCATTTTTAGATAAAGGTTCGTCATTCTGTTGTCGTCGCTGCTGGCTCAAAATTCACCCACCCCCCCCTCCCTCTGCCCTCCTCCATTTTTAAACACAGGTTCGTCATTCTGTCAGTCGCTGCTGCTGGCTCGAAATCCACCCATGCCCCCTCCCTTGCCCTCCCCCATTTTTAGATAAAGGTTTGTCATTCTGTCGTCGTCGCTGCTGGCTCAAAATTCACCCCCCCCCCTCCCTTTTGCCCTCCCCCATTTTTAGATAAAGGTTCGTCGTTCTGTTGTCATCGCTGCTGGCTCAAAATTCACCCTCCACCCCTCTGTCTGCCCTCCTCCATTTTTAAGCACAGGTCCGTTGTTCTGTTCGTCGCCGCTGCTGGTTCGAAATCCACCCACCCCCCCCTCCGTCTGCCCTCTTCCATTTTTAGATAAAGGTTTGTCATTCTGTCGTCGTCGCTGCTGGCTCAAAATTCACCCACCCGCCCTCCTTCAGCCCTCCCCCCTTTGTTAAAAACAAGGTTCGTTACTCATTCATCTTCCCTCTAGCAACATTATCCTCACCTACTCCCTGTCATCCCTCCTGCTCCTTCCCCTTCTCCCTGTTACTTTACTCACCCATGCTCTTGAACCCCTTGTTCATTGTATGTACTTTCTCTTGGTTCTCACCCTGCTTATTATCCATGTCTTGATTCCTTACCATTGTCACCTTATCTCAACTGTTTACCTCTTCACTATCACTGTATATACATGTACAATTTCCTTCTTGCAACAGCTTTGATATCACCATGGCTAGAACTAAGCAGACTGCAAGGAAGGTTACTGGAGGTCATGCTGCAAGAATCAACTTGTATGTCCTCCAGAAGAAGAGGGGCAAGGCCAAGCTTGCTGCCCAGAAGCCTTCTCCTAAGTTGCAGGCCATGACAAACTCTGTGAGTATTATATCACATCTCAGACATCAGCTCACACTCCACAGTTCTGTGTTATGTGTAGAGATGGTGGAGATGTCTGGATTTGTGATGAGGAGGAGTGTGGTAGAGTGGTTTGCTACAGGTGCTTGGTAGTACCTGAGGACTCCATGGAGAAAGTAAGAAGTAGTGATGTCAAGTTCAGATGTGTTACCTGCCATTGGCAAAAAACCAAAGGGACCCCCCAACCTTATTTTGTAAGTCTATATTTTCCACCCCCACCTTTTATGCCATGCTCAACAACAGTCAAGGCTTTCTACTCCAAAGGGGAATCCATCTTGTCTGATCCTCCTCTCCTCTTAGGGGGATTTCAGCATAGCATGACCTCTCAGGTAGCCTCCCTCCCTACAGCCCTTCTCCACCTCCACCTAGAGGCCTTAGAGGTTGGTCATTCCCAGGTCAAGATGCTCCACTCCTTCCTGGAAAATTACTTTCCTAAAGGTGGCTACAAGTTCTCTCAGTTGGGTTTCAACCTTGCTACTCCTGAGTCTATGGAGGTATATGAAAAGGCTGCATCCAACCTGGCACAATCCCTCTCTCCATATTCAAGGGTGGTCCTGATCATCACTACCCATAGTGATGAAGATAGAGGTGACCTCTTTGCTGGCTTTCTTCATGGGGAAGCTGTATCCTCCAAGGTTCTTGAGGTGTGTTGAACCAAGTCTTCTCCTTGATCTCCAACTAACTTGGGTAAGGTTCTTGAACTCCTTCTCAGTCCCTTGAAAGATGTGGTGAAGGGTGCAGACATGATTTTTAATGTCTGTGGTTCTATAGTCACCAAGGAAAAAAGTTTCAAAGATGTCAAAAAAGCTGCCCAAATGTGAGTATCCTCATCTCATGGTAACTGGTAACTAATCTGATATTTTGTAGTTTCAACCCAAAGTCCATGATACTCTTTGATGCTCCACATCTTCAACTGGCTGCCACAGGCCCCTACCTGCACAGTCTCCTTGACAACACCATCATTCAAGGCTTTGATATTTCAAGTGCAGCATTCTTTGCCCTACATGACTCTGCAATGCTGGGTAGGCATTCTAACATTATATTGATTACTTGGGAGTCAGAAGACCTGGTGGTGGTTAAATTGGTCTGGACTGACAAGAAGATCAGACCCTGGGGTAACCACCTGCCACTCCAATGCCCTCAATGTGGAACTATTCAAAAATGGGAGTTGGGTTCAGAACAAAAGGCTCTATCCTTTGAATGCAATTATATGGACTGTGGCAAAAATATGGGGTTGGATGGAGAGTCCCTCCCTCCTAAATCTTTTACTTTCACTATGCCTAAAAATGCCAAACAACTTGAACAAGGGAAGAAAGGCACATCTTCCTGGCTGAAGTTCACACTATAAATGGCATTATCTATACATGTACTATAAATACCATATAAAATTGTTTAGCCATGGCAATAAGTTGCAAAGACAAGAATTTATCCCTTAACCTTCATCATCTGGTATTTAAGACATCCATCTCTCAAACTCATCAGCTGACCCCACTTTCAGGGGGGTGGGCCATCCCCTACCCAGGTCAGCCAACCCCACTTTCAGGGGGATAGGCCATCTCCCAGCCAGGTTGGCCCACCCTACTTTCAGGGGGGGGGGCCATCCCCCCAGCCAGGTTGGCTGACCCCACTTTCAGGGGGGTGGGCCATCCCCCATGCAGGTAGGCCGACCCCACTTCTAGGGGGGTGGGCCATCCCCTACCCAGGTAGGCCAACCCCACTTTCAGGGGGGTGGGCCATTCCCTACCCAGGTCGGCTGACCCCACTTTCAGGGGGGTGGGCCATCCCCTACCCAGGTCGGCTGACCCCACTTTCAGGGGGGTGGGCCATCCCCTACCCAGGTCGGCTGACCCCACTTTCAGGGGGGTGGGCCATCCCCCAGTCAGGTCGGCCGACCCCACTTCTAGGGGGGTGGGCCATCCCCCAGCCAGGTCAGCCGACCCCACTTTCAGGGGGGTGGGCCATTCCCTACCCAGGTTGGCCGACTCCACTTTCAGGGGGGTGGGCCATCCCCCACCCAGGTCGGCCGACCCCACTTTCAGGGGGGTGGGCCATCCCCCAGCCAGGTCGGCTGACCCCACTTTCAGGGGGGTGGGCCATTCCCTACCCAGGTCGGCCGACTCCACTTTCAGGGGGGTGGGCCATCCCCCAGTCAGGTAGGCCAACCCCACTTCTAGAGGGGTGGGCCATCCCCCAGCCAGGTCGGCCGACCCCACTTTCAGGGGGGTGGGCCATTCCCTACCCAGGTCGGCCGACTCCACTTTCAGGGGGGTGGGCCATCCCCCAGCCAGGTCGGCTGACCCCACTTTCAGGGGGGTGGGCCATTCCCTACCCAGGTCGGCCGACTCCACTTTCAGGGGGGTGGGCCATCCCCTACCCAGGTCGGCCGACCCCACTTTCAGGGGGGTGGGCCATTCCCTACCCAGGTCGGCCGACCCCACTTTCAGGGGGGTGGGCCATTCCCTACCCAGGTCGGCCGACCCCACTTTCAGGGGGGTGGGCCATTCCCTACCCAGGTAGGCCGACCCCACTTTCAGGGGGGTGGGCCATCCCCCAGCCAGGTTTGGCCGACCCCACTTCTAGGGGGGTGGGCCATCCCCTACCCATGTAGGCCAACCCCACTTTCAGGGGGGTGGGCCATCCCTACCCAGGTAGGCCGACTCCACTTTCAGGGGGGTGGGCCATTCCCTACCCAGATAGGCTGACTCCACTTTTGGGGGGGTGGGCCATTCCCTACCCAGGTAGGCCAACCCCACTTTCAGGGGGGTGGGCCATTCCCTACCCAGGTTGGCCGACCCCACTTCTGGGGGGGTGGGCCATCCCCCAGTCAGGTAGGCTGACGCCACTTCTAGGGGCATGGGCCATCCCCCAGCCAGGCAGGCCGACACCACTTCTAGGGGGGTGGGCCATCCCCCAGCCAGGCCGGCTGACCCCACTTTCAGGGGGGTGGGCCATTCCCTACCCAGGTTGGCCGACCCCACTTCTGGGGGGGTGGGCCATCCCCCAGCCAGGTAGGCCGACACCACTTCTAGGGGGGTGGGCCATCCCCCAGCCAGGCCGGCTGACCCCACTTTCAGGGGGGTGGGCCATTCCCTACCCAGGTTGGCCGACCCCACTTCTGGGGGGGTGGGCCATCCCCCAGTCAGGTAGGCCGACACCACTTCTAGGGGGGTGGGCCATCCCCCAGCCAGGCTGGCTGACCCCACTTTCAGGGGGGTGGGCCATTCCCTACCCAGGTCGGCCGACTCCACTTTCAGGGGGGTGGGCCATCCAGGCCAAAACACCTTTGCACCTCGGCCTATCCCCTTCAGGGCTAGTCGGCCGGTGTCGGCTAGGCCCACCTTTAGGGTCAATTGTACATGTCGGGTGACCCAGTTTCAGGCCAATAGTTGACTGAAGGGTCTGAGGGACAGGAACCGGGAGTGGACGTGGGCACACCTGAGCCATGGATGTGAGGTGGTCAGCGATATCGTTGGCGCATGTGTCAGTGGATGTGACGGGTGTGTGAGCGCGAGTAAACTGGAGATGGAATTGACTGGAAGAGGAGCTGGTGATGTTATGCAACCAACGATACAAATACCTTGCTGGGAGGGCTGACCACGAGTGAGGGTGAGTAGGACCATGTATATCAGGCCCGAGCGTGCAAAGGATGTTGTGATGATCAGTTAGTAAAGTAACGTCCAGCGCCGAGGAGGGGGCAAGCGCGGAGGCGATAAGTCCATACAGTTCAGCGTGAAGTATGGAAGCGCTGCAACCGAAAAAATCAAGAGTTGCAGTTAATGTCTGAGAGGAAGTGACAGAGGAGAAGGTAAGGGCACGGGGCTGGAGAGGATGGGGATCAATTGGCAACAAGGAGCCATCTGAAGCATGCAAAGCAGGTGGGATCTGAGGTCGAGATAGAGGCCTGAATAAGCTGCGAATGACTGCTTCAGCGTGCATGCATTGCCATGAAGGAGGAAGTAGCAGGGAGGCATACAAGGAGTTGTTGACAAGGTCGGAGTCGCCACCCACGAACAGACGAAACATGAGACGGACAGTTAGAGTTGATATCCACTGTAAAAGTCGGTGTCCCTCCACAGCGGACAGCTCGTAGCGTAAACGAGAAGGCGTGATGAGGGGCAATAAAAAGGGGGAGTGGAAACCTCAATCTGTCGGACCCTTATGTAATTAAACTCTGCAATGGAAGTTTGAAAACAAGTTGACCAAATATACGCAAACACACCAGGTATGGGATGCAGCAAGGATGCAGGCTTCGGGATTGATATCGGTACGAACCGACAGTGTCCCGGCCAAGAGTGGGACTGAACTTGCCCTCAATATCAGCACATTATTCCAGCTAGTACACGAGCAAAATTCAATTAGCACCTGGAGCCCCTTTCCATGGTGTGTGATGACCGTCCCTGTTGAACCAGTGCCGTAGAGGAAGTCACCAATTTCAACTGTGTCCCATTGCCGCCTGCAGGTTGACAGTGGCGGCATGATATAGAACGCAAGAACTTCGTTTGACTCCACCCTTCCGCCCTGCAGTACATTGCGTCTGCGACCTGAATGCCAGGAGCTCTAGCAGATCTGTGACTCAGTCCTGCAACTGCCTACTGAGGATACCGTGCTTCTGTGCTTGCAGAAGTACACATTGGGGAATTATGTACGTTTTACAACAGTCAGGCGTTATGATGCACACTAACGATGGCCTAGCCATGTATGGAAGACCCTGAAGGCTTCCATACCACTTCTTGAAGTCATTCAGATCAATTGCAAGCGCTAACTTTATTGAAGTTGCCTTCGAACTCCAAAAACCGAAAAAAAAAAAATAAAGAACACACTCTGCAATAGGTATCGCCGCCGAGTTTTTGCTTTGAGAGAACAGAACTATATCCAGACCAACATAAGCTTCTTCGGCCCAAATTTCAGTTCCCCTCTAAGTATCTCGGTTCCAAGCGGCTTGCCGGTGCTTATCTTTGTGGGTTGTTCATTTCCATAAACTTATGTAAAGTTCGCCATGCAGACAGGTCTTCGAAGCGGCTCGGATCTCAAACTGTATGCCTTGTTGCAGGCTATGGGCAACACTTAAATGGGAAGAGGCAAGCTTGGCCTCATTCAGTTCACACCCCGGATCCCCTTCCCCCCGTCGTAGCCTAACTTCCACCTATGACTACCCCTGTTTTTGACCGGAGAAAGGATCCCTCCCTCAATGTTGCCACCATTGGGAGACGGCTGAAACAAAGTGAGTGATAGTTTCATGGCATTCCTAACAGTCCATCCATTTTTTTTTTGCTGTCCCATGCATGCAGCTATTTACCTTTCCTTTCTCGGCGCACCTTCGCTGGATGAACTTGCCAAGATGTCCGAGGACAGTGGGCAATGGTCTGAATTCAAAGCGCTGTTAACCGATCGCTCAAATAATGTCGGCGTTATCGCTGCCCTTGTGGTTACGTATGTTATAAATCGAGTTGCTCTGATACGGCTACGTCGTACTTACCCCGTCCCCGCTCCCGGCCAATGCAGGTCCTCCGCTGTATATGTGGCTGCCAACCCCCCAACAGACTTGTCTAAGTGGCTCCCCCAATTCCCATACGTTTGTATGTTAGCCTCTTACGGGGCCGGTATGCTGTCCATCGTTTTCAGTTTCGCCCAAGTCGTATTCTTAAGTTTCATGGGCCCTGGAGATATTGATGTAAGTGTGGCTCTCAGTTATTCTATACCCTCACTGACCCCCGCGGCTCCCGTTACAACCAATGACCATAGGCAGCGCGTACTAGCACGGCCTATCGCATGGCCCTTTTCACGTTACTAATGTCGCCACTCGCCCTCCTGCTTCTTGCAGCACTATTTGCTGGTGTTGGATTTACTGGGGCCCTCTGGCTTGGTAGCATACTTTGGATGAAGGTGGTTATCACTGCTTGCTACGCAGTGCTCCTTTTCATCCTCGCTGTGATTACTTTTATACTTTGCTAGTCGTACTGCATCACGACAGCGTCGGACACTCGGCATCGCATGGTCGTAAGGATTAGCTTTACATTTTGAGGTACAGCGCGGGCGCCGCACTGAATCGGGCTTTTTGAGCGGAGATGAACACCATGAACCTATCACTCACATTGATGGCACCGTTGCACGAAACCAAGAGCTTTCTCTGGTCAGAATCAGAGGGGACATCAGATGCGATGGGCTTGTCTTTTGCCTCTCGTATATGGACGAAGAACCAAAGGCTGGGGGCAAGGAGATCTAGATGTGGTCTAGGGGGGGCCCTTACCTTTTCCGGTTCATATGCTACATGTTATAAACTGCAACGAGGTATGCAGATCGAGCGCCTAAGTATATAAACCGTGTATGATTAACATAGTCTAGGTAGGTCCGGGGTGTAATGGAAGGTGATAACTTCGGCTACATGGTAGTCCTTTCTCGTGTAGATGTAATCTTACCGAGTTCAGAGATGATCGATGACTGACCAAAAGATGTCTGTGAGATAGACTGAGGAAAATACATCGAGTAGTAGGCCGACCTACAGCTTTATACAAGTTCGAGTGCGGCGGGAGACAGACGAGTAGTTAAAGAGAGAAAGTAAAGGGAGAAAAAGAAAGAGGTGATGGGTATGTAAACTCTGAGACAACACAGGGGTATTCCGAGGTGTTGTGAGTCATGATTGGTTACAGATGGCGTCAGCATGTAGAATGCAACTGAACCCCCTGCAAGGCAAGCAGTGACCGGACAAGCTGCTTAGGCGGAACCGAGATACTTACAGGGGAATTTGTTCCGAAGGTCGTGATTGGTCGGCGTACTAGCTATTCTGGTTCTCCAAAGTAAAAACTCAGTGGTGATACCAATTGCAGAGTGCATTTTTTATTCTCCTTCAGTTCTTCGATGCACCGAAACACCACATAAAGTCAGCGCCTGCACTTGATCTAAGTGACATGAGGAGGCAGTATGAAAAAGCATCCTTCAGGGACTTCGATACGTAGCTAGAACATTGTTAGTGTGATCGTAACCCCTGACCGGTAGGTACTGATAAGGCTGCGGAGAAGTCGACATCTCAGCTAAGTATGTAAGCCCCGCTGCGGAAACTCACCAACATGAACCACGTCGGCGTGAACGTCCTTGTCGGATTACGGATATGTCGCAGCGTGTCACTGAGTGGTCTTTTGGTCCATTACAAAGGGATCGAGGTATGGTACCCCACTCCACAGCCAAGCTGCCTGACTAGAATCACGGACCCCGGCTGCGAACGAGCACTGCATGTGGGGAAGGGGGATATTGCTAGCCATGTGCACTGCACAGCCCATTGACATTGGAGGTGAATATGATGTGCTAAGACCATCCATTTTCACACTGAGGGTGGTCTTCCAGAATGCGAGTACCGCAGTCTGCAGAGGTCAGTAAACCATCAGCAGACTCAGAGCTAGGAACTATCACTCTGATATCAGTATATTGATACTTCTATCTCTGCTTACAATGCTCCGCGCCCACACCTAATCCGCCACGTTTCTTGTCATCTGCCGGCTGGGCGTACGAAGCATTGAGTGGACAGCAAGAATATAGCATCGCAGTACTAGATGGTCACCATCACGCACAATTCTGCTCCCGTAAGGTGTGCATCTGTATTGGAACACAGCAGGCTGGTGAAACACAGAAGAGTGATACCGATCATTTGACAGGATGTACATGGGGTACAACTTGGTCAGTCAGCATAGTAGGGCAGCGGTATGACGACTATGCATCCAAGTGGTGGGAGAGGACAACAAACTGGCAGACGACTCGACGGCGTGGAACTTATACGACATGGAAGGATGGATTCCGGGAGGGTCTGCAGTGTTGAGAGTAGCGACAATGAAGATAGAGCAAACTGACCTTCGGGTTGGCTGCGATTGCAGAAATATGAGAGACTCCATCGTCGGGGCTGAGAGAACTCGACAGGGACAGCCCGGGAATCACTGTACCTCTGCGTGTGGAGCTGTGTATCCCCCCCATGACTCTGTGGCAGCCTTGCCATCTGTACACTGCCAGTCCGTGGCTAGGCGGCCTGAGCCCTGAACGTGAGCGCGAGGGACTCAAGAAATGAGTTTACGTAAGAAAGTAAGAACAATGTTGACCAAATACATGCAAACAATACATCTATCAGAAGAGCTTCGCCTCACGTAACTCTGTCATCGGTTGTGCTGTGTCGCAGCCCATCTTGGCATGATTCTATCGAACCCTTCAAGTACCTCAGATCCCCCGGATCCTCCTGCATGGATAGAATGGAACCTCGAGCGTGTTTCCCTCATATTTCTCTGTTTCATCTTAGCTCATGCCAGTGCGTCCTTCCGCCCCCTTCGACAGGCACATGATCAGTCACTCTGCACGTCCAGAAACTAGCGCTGATACGCTAAGTTGATATCCACTGTGCTGTCATCTCTGCCTCGCCACCTATCAGGCGATATGATGGTCTTGTTGCGCCCATAAGTCACGCTTCACACCAACCTGAACCAGTGCCAATCAGTGGCAGAATTACAGCACATGGTTTCCTACAGCATTCTTGGAGTAATTGGCAGGTACCGTTACCTTGTACGTATCTCGGCTCCACCTAAGCTCGGTGTTTGCCTTGTGGGTGGTCCATATGCATAAATTCAAGGTTCGCCATGCTAATGTCTTCAGCCCACCCAGGCTACATTGGGACAATGACGCTTCACTTAGGCGCTCGAACTGTGTGACTAGTGTCAGGGTACAGGTACCATATAAATACGACGAGGTAAGAGTTGTCTGTCTTTAGTTCAGTGAGGCCCAGATCTCGTTCCCACGTCGTAGCCCAATCTCTACATCTCCGTCGTTACCCTATGGTTAAACATCCTCCATCTAATGCCCACCCAAGCGTCCAAGTCACTAGTGGCAAATCTGGTTTCCACCAGGAGAAGAGTTACTCCTCCAGCGTCCAAGTAGCAAATGGCAGATCTGGTTCCCGCCAAGAGAGGAGTTCCTCCCCCAGCGTCCAAGTCACAGGTAGTAAATCTGGTTCCCACAAGGAGGGGGATTCCTCCCCCAGCGTCCAAGTCACAAACAACAAATCGGGTTTCCTCCAGAAGAAGGATTCTAATGCCCTCCCTGTTTTTGATCGGAGAAGGGTTCCCAGCCGAGTCGTGGAAGAACCTCCCAGCGAGGTTCAAGATGAAGAACCCAAACTCCCGTCTGTTGCCCCCATCGTAACACGGCTCAAGCAAAGTGAATGATAGTTTCGTAACGTTCCCAACAGCTCATCCATTTTTTGCTTTCCCATGCACGCAGCGATTTACCTTGCCTTCCTTGGTGCACCTTCGCTGGACGAACTTCGCAAGATTTCGAGGGACAAGGGACAATGGTCTGAATTCAAAAAACTGTTGACTGATCGCACAAATAATATCAATGTTATTGCTGTGCTCGTGGTTACGTATGCCACAAATCGAGTTACTCTAGCCGACACACGCTGTGCTTACACTGTCTCGATGCAGGTCCTCCGCTGTATATGTGGCTGCCAGCCCCCCAACTAATATTTCTACATGGCATGCCCAATTCCCGTACGTTTGCATGCTAGGTTCATATGGGGGTGGGATGCTGTCCATCGTTTTCGGCATATCCCAAATTGTATATTTGAGTTTTATGGGTCCTGCAGATATCGATGTAAGTGTGGCTCTCCGATATTCTATATGCTTTCTGATTCTTGTTGTTCCTGCTACAACCAACGGCCATAGGCGGTGAAGACGAGCCTGTTCAAGCGCATGGCTCTTTTCGCGTTACTAATGTTGCCCCTCATCCTCCTGCTTATTGCAGCATTATGTGCTGGCGTTGGATTTACCGGGGCCCTTTGGCTCGGTAACGTACTTTGGATGAAGGGGCTTATCACCGCTTGCTACGCAGCACTCCTGTTTATCCTATTTTTGATTATTGTTGCACTTTGCTAGTACTACTGTATCACGACATGGATCTTCTACTTTACTTTGGAAGTCCGGACACTTGACTTTTGTATCAACGAGTTTTATGTCTTGGGAATAGAGCGTGGGCGTTATCCTGGGTCGGACTACTCGAGCAGAGACGAACATGAACTTATCACTCACATTGGCGGAACCGTTGCATGACACTATGAGCATTTCGCTATTCAGAATCAGCGGGAACGTCAGAAGTGATTGATTTGTCTTCTACCTCCATCGCATAAGCACGAGAAACAGAATTTGGGCTATGACAGAAGGACGTGTAGGCGTGAACGGCCAGTATACCTCCTCGATGAAGCTCAGCGGGGACGAAGTGCTTCAATTATACGTGCATAAATGGAACATCCCTATACCGTCTTTGGTTCCTACACAGTTCCCCGTACTAATGGAAAGATCCCCGCGCGCCGAAGAAAGCTAGTGTGACCTAGATGACGTCTCTTGTATGCATGTATTTGTCCCTAGACGGACTCCGACTTCTTGCAGTGCGCAGTCATACTGCTTCTCCATCCTCACTCATCCACCACATTTGACCGCCGTTAACAAGTGAGTACTCGCAATCGAACATAAATCTTACTTTGAAATAGATAGGATGAGTGTATATGTGGAGTGGCGCGTATGGCCCGGGAAGTGCACTTCAGTTGTGGACCACCCCGGACTTGTCGGGAACGTTTCCCTGTCATGCGCAACTAAGGTATACCCTCGGATCGCCTTCAAGACGCTGTACTCTCAATGGATTATGTATTTGCGGGTCTGTCCGCGCGCATTCCTTGTCACCAAGAAGGTACGTACAGACCACAACATCTACAGTGCGAAGGCCAAAAGATTACATGTAACGCACGATCCATTCGCTAGGTTCGTGATTCCTCTGCATCGTGTCTCGTGCTCTCCCATTTCGCAGTGGTCTCCGCCTCCGTGTGATTCATCTGCGAGTAAATAAGCTAGTACTGGCGTCACCATTGACATCATTTATGCGGACTGGTTATTGAGGGGGTCTTTGGGTGCTGATACGGCTGCAGAGAAAGTCGACGTGTCAGTTATGCGATCGCTGTTGCGGAAACTCGCCAATACGTACCACTTCTGCGTCGGACAAGGGTTTTGTATGCGTCGCCGGGTCTTGTTTCGGGGACGCTCCGAAGGGATCGAAGGACGCGGTATGACGCACGCCAGAGACAAGCTGCCTGACTAAAACGATGGACCCTGACTATGAAGGAATGCTGAGGGTGTCCACTGCGCAGCTACTCAGAATGTGCCCTCATGATCACACGAACAGCGGACGGCGTGTAGGAGCCTGGCTATGAGGCTGAGTTTGAAAACACATAGACTGAATTACAAACACATGTTCAGGAATTCCGACCTCCCTGCGTGATGTTCCACACAGAAACTACAGATATGGTATCGCTGCGACAGCGAAGACTGAATCAGCCTTTGTGTCGGCACCTTTTTCATATGGTATGCGAGCCAATCCACTCAGCTCCCCATGATGCGTGATGGTGACCATCCACGATGAGTGGCATAGATGCAGGGCTACGTATGGTCCGGTAAGAATTTCGTTTAGCTTCCACCTCATTTCCACACCACTCTACATTGTCGTTGCGACTTGAATGCTAGCAGATCTAGCTGAATACCCAGCGATGTGTCTGTGATTCAGTCCCGCAGCAACCTTCTGAGGATACTTACTATGTTTCCATGTTGGCTCGAATACACGTGTTCGAACATCATGTGCATTTACAACAGGTCAAGCATTATGGCCACGTTGACGATCTCCTAGCTATGTATGGAATTCCCTGTTCTTCCGCAGGTATCCACCTCATATCATTCGGACCAAATATTGCAAGCGCTAACTTAAAGTTTTAAGTTCCAAATTTTTCTTGAACAAATTGGAAGGAAAATAGAAAAATACACTCTGCAATGTGCACCGCGACCAAGCTTCTACTTCTGGAGAACGGATCAGCTAGTATCGAGACCAATCACAAGCTGTTCCGGAAAAAATCCTACGTTCTCCTGTAAGCAAGTAACTCGGTTCCAGCTAAGTGGCTTGTCGGTGTTTGCCTTCTGACTGACCATATGGTGCATTTTCATAAACTGAAGGTTTGCCATGCTTACCTCTTGCCCACCTTGGCTATATTACGTAGGTCACACGCGCTTTACTTATGCGCTCGATTCGTACGCCTCGTTGTAGGTTACAGGAAGCACATAAAGAGGAGGAGGTAGGGGGACTTCTCCTCCCCCGTCGTAGCCTAATTTCTACATCTTCATCATCGCACGATGCCTGCTGACCGGCGGCAGACTTCTGGTGCTAAGGAGCGGCTCAAACAATGTGAGTGATAGCACCATGATGTTTCTAACACGCCATCCATTCTTACTATAACATACATGCAGCTTTTTTCCTCTACTTACTTGGCGCACCTTCGCTGAAAGCCCTTCATGTGATCTCACAGAAGCAGGATCAGAAGGAATACTCTGAAATCATCAAGGATTTGACCGAACGCACAAATAATGTCAACGTTATCGCTGCCCTTGTGATTGCGTATGTCACAAATCGAGTTTTCTGTACCTTGTGCTTACCCGGGCCCTGTCCAAATGCAGGTCCTCCGCTGTTTATGTGGCTGCCGGTCCCCCAACAGACATTTCTACGTGGGACCCACAATTCCCATACTTTTGCATGCTAGCTTCTTACGGAGGCGGTATGCTGGCTATTATTGCCGGCTTTGCCCAAATTATATTTTTGAGCATCATGGGCCCTGGAGATATCAACGTAAGTATGGCACTAAGTTGTTCTATGTTCTCGCTGATTCTTGTCGCTCCGGTCCTTCAACCAACAACCATAGGCGGCAGACACAAGCAGACGCAAATTTGTGGCCCTTTTCACGTTGCTAATACTGCCACTCTTCCTCCTGCTTATTGCAGCACTACTTGCTGGCGTTGGATGGACTGGGGCTGTCTGGCTCGGTGATGTACTTTGGATAAAGGTGTTTATGACCACTTGCTATGCGGCGTTTCTTTTCATCATATTGGTGATCATTGCTGTGCTTTACTAGTCCTACTGTGTGATAACATATATCTTAATTTTTAAAACTGAAAGAAAATAATTTTAAAAAGAGCTAAGCAACACGCCCTGATATGTATTGTGATCGAGTTTTCCTTTTGGAAGAGCAAAGCAACCACCTGGTGTCCGCATAGATCATAAGCTTCCCCAGAACTACTCGGATGCCACATTCGTGCGTGAGTATCTCGGTCGCATTTGAGCAGCTCGTCCGTTTCGCCTCGCGGATTAAGGGCACGAGTTCACCTGCACCAACTCAAGGTCTACGCCCCCGGCCTCGCGCCCCGCTCTACTCCGGCGTTCCAACCGCATTCCTCATTGCAGGTTACAAATAGCACATAAAGCGGAGGAGCTAGGGACTCGCTTGAGTTCACACCCTCTCCCTCATCCTGTCGTCGCCTACTTTCTACGTCTTCATCGTCGCATAATGGTAGCACCCATACAACCTACTACGCCTCGTTACACTCTTTCTTTTGACCGGAGGCGGGATACCAGCGTCAGGGAACGACTGAAACAAAGTGAGTGGAGTTTCACGACATTTCTAAGACCCTGTCCATTTCCTGCTATCCCATGCATGCAGCTTTTTGTCTCAACTTACTTGGTGCACCTTCACTGGAAATCCTTCGCCAGATCTCACTGGAGGAGGACCAGGAGAAATGGTCGGACCTCAAACAAGTCTTAACCGATCGCACAATAAATGTCACCGTTATCGCTGCCCTTGTAGTTATGTATGTCCAAATCGAGTTGCTCTGACATACCTTCTGCTTACTCTGCCTCAATGCAGGTCCAGCGCTACATTTATAACTGTTCCTTCCCCAACAGGCATTTCCACATGGGACCCTGAGTTCCCATACTTTTGCTTTCTAGCTGCCTACGGGGGCGGTATGCTGGCTATTATTGTCGGCTTTGCCCAAATTGTATTTTTGGGTATCGTGGGTCCTCTAGATATTCACGTAAGTGCGGCATTCAGTACTCCATCATCCTGTTGACTAGTATTGCTCTGGATACCACCAATGACGATAGGAGGCGCAAAGGAGCATGTTCAAATTCATGGCCCTTTCTATGTTGTTAATGTTGCCGCTCCTTCTCCTGCTTGTTGCAGCACTATGTGCAGGCGTTGGATTTGTTGCGGCCCTCTGGCATGGTTGCATACTTTGGATACCGGTGTTCATGACCACTTCCTATGCAGTGTTCCTTGTCATCATGTTTATGATTATTGCTGTGCTTTACTAGTCGTCTATCTTGTACTTCACTTTGGAAATCAGTACACTTGCCAACCGTAACAGCAAGTTATATAGCAACTCAGCAAGGTAACGTACACCATGACCTTTACTTAGGAGGAGTTAGCCACCACAATGTAATGTACTTTCACCTGCTGTATGGGATGTGGCTAATGAACCCATATCGGTCTCTGGGCTTTCCAGTCGCATGTCGACCACAAGGCGTTGTAGAGATGGCACGTATGGTGAAGCGAGGAAGACAGGGAGGGGAGGATTTAAGGACTCCGAGGTCCTCACCAAACACATAGTTGCAGTATATAACTAATATAGATATTCTCTCTCTCTCTCTCTCTCTCTCTCTCTCTCTCTGAGTGGTCCTTGTCTGGGATCCGAATTCTGACAAACTCACTCCATTTCAGCGACCCTGTCATACAATTCCAGTGTGGCTGGAAAGCAATGGAATGACATAAAACAGACGCTGCGAGTCAGAATGGGTGACAGTGTCACGGGGCAGATGAATTCGAATTCTGTGGGTTTCAACTGTTTACTTACGCAGGGCCCACAATATTGGTGATGCTGTGGCAGAATGACGTACCAATGCACTAACTACCCGTACGCTGCATGATCAAGAACACACCATCCCCTCATGTAACCCATACATATAGCCTTTTAGGGCTAGATCTAATAACAACGTTCATTATCAAACACGTGAAACTCGGTTATCAACCAGGGAGATTTGGGACAGGTTTTAATGGCGAACAAAATGTTGATAACTTGTCAAAACTTCAAATAATATACCAAATTAAGTAAGGCATTTTGTTTGTCATTGAAACCTGTCCCAAATCTCCCAAAATCTAATGAGTCTGTTATCGGATCAATCTTAACACTCTCCATCAGAATGGCGTTTATACGAGCGAACTGCAGACACAGAAACACTTGAGGTGCTCGTAGTTATGGTTCTATTGGTTCCGTTTCTACTGAATCGCTGATTTCCATGATTGGCAGCAGCGGAAGTTAATATCATACGCCGAGCGAACAACAAACGCTCATATGATCAGTAGAAGCACAGTGGGTGAATGGAAGGGTCACAAGATTACTAAGTAGTATACACCATGCGCCCGACATGCACCAGATTACATTCCCGCGTCTTGGTGTCCCATAAGTAACTTGACACCAACTCCAGCCATGCTCCCCTAGTAGGCAGACGTGACGATGTTCGCGGCTCTCGTCTTGTCGTTTTTCTCTTTGCTCTCATGTATATTCACTGCGCCACTGCCCGCGAGGGACATGGCAGCCTCGCCTATCACGATCGCGACAGCGATTAATGTTTGGAATATCGGTGAGACGCAGGCATTAATCTAGTAAGCAGTGGCACTTGCGACCTCGTTCCCTTCCGATACACTGACGACCTTGTAACGCCAGCCCGCAACCTATGACCATAGATGATGCTTCATCCGGGATGCTACAAACCACGACGTCACCTGCTGCGAGATGGATGACACCCCTTGCTATGAGATGGACCAAACCTGCAGTGATATCAACGACACCTTCTCCTCTGACATCGCCTACACCCCCTCCTCTGACGTTGACGACAACCCCAGCTGTGACGTTGACGACTCCCCCTGCTGTGACGTTGACGATACCTTCGTCTCCATCCCCGACGACCACTCCTTCAGGATCTCCCGACCCAGGATCACTTTCGGGTCCATCTCGGTGCTCTCCTCGGCAGACCCAGCTCTCCAGGCGGAGGCTCAGTCGAAAAAAGAGGCTAAGTCGACAAGTGAGGCTTCATCGACAACTGAATGCGGCTGGGTCCAAGTAGCCTATGTCTCTATCACATTATGGCCTGTCAACTTGTCCTGTACTGGCCTCATTACCATTACCAATGCAAGCCCCCTCTAATCCTGTAATGATGTAATTCGAGCGGGAGAAAAAGCCCATACTACCACTTGGTACAGAAGGGGAATGTTTGAGTGAGTTGTAGTTTGGAGGTCTGGATGCTTGGAATTTGTATCAACGAGTTTTGTGCCTTGGGAATAGAGCGCGGGTGCTATCTCGGGTCGGACTATTCGAGCAGAGTTGGACATTCATATGAACCTACATACCACTCACATTGGCGGAACCGTTGCATGATACTATGAGCATTTCGCTATTCAGAATCAGCGGGAACGTCAAAGGTGATTGATTTGTCTTCTGCCTCAATCGCATAACCACGAAGAAACCGAATTTGGTTTACGATGGAAGGAAGTGTTTGAGCGTGAATGGCCCAGTACACCTCCTCGATAAGGCTCAGCTGGGCCGAAGTGCTACAATTATACGTGCATAAATGGAACATCCCTATACCGTCTTTGGTTCCTATGCAGTTCCCTGTACTAATGGAAAGATCCCCGCTCGCCGAAGAAAGCTAGTCCTGATATTGCTTTACGTTCCCCACAGCTGTGACCTAGATGACGTCTCTTGTATGCATGTATTTGTCCCTAGACGTACTCCGACATCTCGCACTGCGCAGTACTGCTTCTCCATCCTCACTCATCCACCGCATTTGACCGCCCTTAACAAGTGAGTACTCGCAATCGAACATAAATCTTACTTTGAGATAGATAGGGTGACTGTATATGTGGAAGGGCGCGTATGGCCCAGGAAGTACACTTGGTTGTGGCCCACCTGGACTTGTCGGGAACGTTTCCCTGTCATGCGCAATTAAGATATGCCCTCGGATCGTCTTCAAGACGCTGTACTCTCAATGGATTATGTATCTGCGGGTCTGTCCACCTGCATTCCTTCTCACCAAGAAGGTACGTACAGACCACAACATCTACAGTGCGAAGACCAAAAGATTACATTTAATGCACGATCCATTCGCTAGGTTCGTGATTCCTCTGCATCGTGTCTCGTGCTCTCCCATTTCGCAGTGGTCTCCGCCTCCGTGTGATTCATCTGCGAGTAAATAAGCTAGTACTGGCGTCACCATTGACATCATTTATGCGAACTGGTTGTTGAGGAAGTCTTTGGGTGCTGATTATGGCTGCAGAGAAAGTCGACGTGTCAGCCATGCGATCGCTGTTGCGGAAACTCGCCAATACGTACCACCTCTGCGTCGGACAAGGGTTTTGTATGCGTCGTCGGGTCTTGTTTCGGGGACCTTCCGAAGGGATCGAAGGACGCGGTATGACGCACGCCAGAGACAAGCTGCCTGACTAAAACGATGGACCCTGACTGAAGGAATGCCGAGGGTGTCCACTGCGCAGCCCGTCGACAACAGAGGTGAATATGATTGGGTAAGTCCATCCACATCACACCAGACAGGGTCATGGTCGTTTCGTCACGCCAGCCTTGGAGCCTCTACGAGTCGGTAAGGCTGAAATACCCACATCAGACCAGGAGCTGTTGCTTGAAAGCATATGAATATCTCTCCAGGTGGTAGAGGCAGCGGCTTACAATCACTCGGCATCCACACCTGACGGCCTCTGGCATGGGGGAAAGTATTGAGAGATCAGCTAGAATATAGCTATCCAGTACTAGATGTTCACCGTTCGACTTGGCGGCAGCCTATGTGTGATGTCGTGGCCCATCTGTATCCACCTCGTTAGAACACAACGGAGTGAGCATCGGTGAAGCACCGAACCCACCAATAACCCGAATCATTTGCCAGGATGTGCATGAGGTAGTAGTAGAGAGGCGGCGTGGCGGCGGTTGTCGTGGTATGCTGCAGCATCGAAGTGGTGGGAGGAGAAGGAAGACAAGTTGGTGGGCACCTCGACGGCGGGGATTGACGAATTTATAGGTATTTCTTGTTGTTGTGGGACGATGGCTGACATTCGTCTCGATCAACGAACTGGTCCAGTGACTGAGTCATGTGTGCGTACACATGTGGTTCGGTTTGTGCGCACTGCCACGAGTGAATTTCCGCGGGTGTATAGGACAAGTGGCGCCCCTGTCTTGACGAAGGACGTGGATTGTGTGAGCGGATGCGATCCCAAAAGCCGATGCAGCTCATTCACAAAGGAGGAGGTAAGTTGTACAGTAGCATTCGCGATGACAGTTCACGTCCAGTTCTTAGTCGTGTATGAGTTTCTGCTCGCCATTGAAGAATCGACCTCGTTCCTATCGCCTGTTGATGTCGAGGCACACAGGGTACGTAGACGCACTCATACTCTCACTGCTCCTCCTGGGTTCTTCCTCGCCTTCTCTGGCCTCAAACTCTCCACGTTTCTTTACCTCCTCAGCCATGCCTCGCTCTCTGCTCTTCAACGCTTGATCTAGTCCAATGAATTGTGTCGTGTGCTACCCAACAGTTGGGAGACCAGCCGCGTTTCGGAATCTGTGATATCAAAGAAGGCGCTGGCAATCTCGCTGACACGGTGGGCGGCGAAAGCAGCTTTATGTGAGTGGGAGCATACTTCTCAATCAAACCATGACGAAGGAAAGTCTTACGTCGAGCACTCTGTTGGATTATACAAGCATGCTGTGATAGTTGCTCGCTTCGACAGAAAGCGGTGGCGTCTATGTACTACACCACGCTCATACTTGTCATCATCTCTCCCTATACAGTCCTTCCCGCTGAGATATTCCCCACTCGTCGTGATAGTAAGCTAGTCCTGGCATCGTGTTCTCCGCAGCTACAGTGAGGTTGCGACCCTGCAAAAAGCGTCACTGTTGAAAATGATGATTGCTCCGAGATTGTGAGCACGTACCCCGATCAGCTGTGTCGTTAAAATCGTATTTGGACACTGTCAACGAGGGACAAGCGTAAGTATGGGTGATGGACAGTTGGCGAGCTGGTACGATGGGTGTCGGTTCGATGCAACCAAGCAATGGTGTCTTGGTGAGACCCCTGCGTCTCAGTTCATCAAGACAACTCACCTCTACCAACTCGTATTTTAGTCAGGAAGCGTCAGCTTCCTGACGTCCTCCCGCTCTGTAGGAAGCGTTGAGCAGACACCCAGATTCCAATGTCGCGATAGCTACTTACCATCACCTGCTGGCGCGAGAATGACGTTATTTCCACGCTCAACTCGCGCCGTGACATGTTCTTGCCAGGATGCACATGAGGTATGACTTGGTCGAAGTAGTGATAGTGGCGTCCGTCATCGTTCCCACTCAAGTGGTGGTAGGAAGACAAGTTGGCGGACGAGGCGATGGGTTGGGTCGGTCAATTTATAAGTGTTTCCCGTTGTGGGCCGATGCCCGACAGGCACCTCCGTCAGCCAACTGGTTCGGTCTGTGCGAGGCTGACGGCGATGGAATGAGGGAGACGCCTGGCGCATGCGGATTGCATCATAGGTGCAAGTCCGGACTCGACGCGAGCAGAGAGCTTGGATAATGCAAGTGAGTGATTCAGACGGTCGAGAGCCAACTCAATTGCTAACGACCACAATATCACCCCGACCTCGAATCAAATTCATTCGTATGGGTGGATTATCATCAGGGTCGTCTCCTGGGTCCTACTAGCTGCGGTAACTTATACGCGATCTATCCGTTCTACAACACCCAAATACAGATATGCGATACACTTGAATCCCGTGAACCAATGAACACATCGAGACCACCGAAAAACTTCGAAAGAAACACAAAACGAGAGAAATTACACGGACCAATTGAACGAGAAAAAAAAGGGAAAGAAAAAGAACACTGACGATGCAACTTACACCTCCATACCCGCCTCAACACTCATCACCTCCATCTTCTCCAACGCCACCCATATTCCCTCCGCAACGCCCCGATCCAGATCAACGTCCATCATGCTTTCCCGCGATGCGAACACGATGGGTGATGCATGTACGTCACCTTCCGAGTCTTGAAGGTCCTCCTCGACGCGTATATTTCCACGCAACTCATCCACGTCAAGTGCATCTCGAACGGACGTGACAGTACTTATCGACATCGCCTGCTCATGCTCCGAGCGAGGTCCCAAAACCGACAACGATGAATCGAAAGCAAGGGAATTGGCATTTCCCGTCTTGGCGTGGAGGCCCGCCATCGATACTCTGAGCGACGATCGGTCTGCGGCGTGGTCATCGTCAGGTTGGAATCCTAATCCCGACCCCGTTGTCGAGTCCGACTCGGACGCTAATGTTACCCCGGATCCATAGCTTAGACCTGCTATATTTGGACCCGAAGCTGCTGCGGCCCAACTAGACCTCCTGAAACTGAACCGCTTCCGAGGTCGATCGGTCGATACCTTCGATGGGTGATGTTCTGACTTGGATCGCTCTAGCTTGTCTTGCTTGGTGGCGATACAAACACCGTTCGCATGGGCGTCGACGTCAACCCTGCCATTTAGAGCCACAACGGCACCGGCAGGATGAACCCGAAGAACGCTCGATTTAGACTTGGACTTGAACGCGGAGGATACCGTCGGCAGCGGGGCGTCAACGTTTTCGTCAAGGGCTGAAAACTTTGCACGTACGTCGTTACTCTCCGTGTCACTGTGGTGCCTGCTATTCCGGTCACATCGCATACTTCCCTCGTAGTCCAGGACCTCATATTCTGCACCACCGCTGGCCGTCTCTCCCAGATCTATAGACCCGTCCTTACTAGACAGTACAGACCAAGATCTCCCAACCGGAAGCGACAACGGCCGCGCCTTCACCCTCCGAGCACCAGGAGGCGGATGGAATACGACGTCTTTTCCGGTAACATCAGGATTCTCTGTTGAGAGCTTTCGTTTCCTCTGTACTTGGGGGCTCCATCGACGTCGGAGCCGGCTAAGAGTTGGAACTGGACTCGGTGCCACCTTCGTAGTGGCACTGATCATCTCGACGTCGTCGTCGATATCTAATAGTGGTAATGCCGAGACTTCGAAATTCTCCAAAAGTCGAGAGCCCTGGATAGTTGGGAGACAGCCGTGGGGCCCACTCCAGGTTGGGATGAAAGCGAGTTGATCCTTCTCTTCGCCACCGGATGAGACACGACGACGTTTGACTGCGCGCACTGCTTCTTCTATATTTTTGGCCTCATCGCCCGTCTCTCCTGGTGAGTTTTCGACCTGAGTGTCGTCCTGTTCCTCGATCTCGTGCTCCTCTGCGAGGGCAGTAAGTGGTGGCAAAGTATGACCACGTCCACGTGGAGGAGAGGACGTTATCGCGTGTACATTTTCAGGGGTTGAAAGCTCCACTCCGGCGTGACTTCCGTCGACATCGACCTCCCGAACTGGTTCCTTGTCTTCGACTCGCCTTCGTTCGTGATCAGGGGTATCAACAGACTTGGGCGACACAGGTATCTCCGTCTCGGCACACGTGCCCAGTAGCTCAGGCGCAGGCGCAGCAGCTGGTACAGACTCGAAAGGGACACTCAATTTCCCCGACTCCAACCCCTCTCGTCTCCTAATACCTACCAACACCTCAATCTTCCTCCTTATTTCTGCATCTGACATGTGTGCAATCGCACTCGCGATATCTTCGTCTTCATCACCCATCCACCGATCCCCCTTTTCGGCAGTCGCACCGATCTGCATTCGCCGAGGCAACTTCTCGTTCAAAGCCCGCACGACGTCTTCTAGTTTCTCGCGAGGCATCGTAAGTAGGTCTTCATGGCAACAGAACGGGGCAGTGGGGAGAGTTGTGAGAACGATCCCTTCCGTGGATGCAGAGTAAGTTTGAAGGACGACCGCGGGCAGCGAGACGTTGGAAGATGTCGTCGGTGTCGACGGCGACGAGAGTGGGCGTGTGCGAGTGGTGACAGACGAGCGGAGGAAACCCGCCGGTGAACGAAGCAGCGTGACGAACATGTTCGTACTTGAGCGACGGCTCCGTGTTTCTGGTAAGCTCGCTGGTGGCAGTGGTGGTGCTGTGTGAGTGTGGAGCGGGGTAGTCGCTGGCATCGTCATCGTAGTATTCTTTGAGGAGGCGGAGACGTTGGCACGATGCTTCGAATGCATGATGTGCGGACGGGCTCGAATAGGATTCAACGGAAATTAAATCAACGAGGATGATAGCGGACGGAGGCTACAGAGAAAACCTACGACGGGTAGCCGCCCGCCAGCTGATGGGTTTATGATCCGAGTACCGTCAAGCTTGCGTGATGATAAATGACGCCACTGGCGATCAAAAACGTCGAGCTCGGAGCTGGTTTTGTGGGATGGACTGGAATGGCTAGCGTGGGCAGATGAAGGGGCACCCACAGTATTTTGTGGCCAAAGTCTCGACAAGGCAATCCAAGGCTGTCCACCAGCCTCGGCGGCATGCTGACCACGCCACGGCCCAGAACCCGGTCTTCATACACCGCTGCACATCAGATGGCCTCGACGCGAGGCGCGGAGATGCTGTCTCGGAGATTGGAGCCGTTATCGACGAAGACCAGGTCAGTGGGCAACTGTTGGCGAACACGGGTTAGCACATAGGTACTTCTGGGAATGGCCTCCATGGCGTTGACAACGGACATTCGTGCAATGCCCAGTCCCGAGAAACATCGACGACCTCAAAAGTTCTGACTGCTGTGCGTCCTGTTTGAGAAGAAGCACGGCTTGCACTCGCTGCAGGGCATCAGTGATCGAGCCATCCAAGCATGTTTCCCGGTCCACAGTGTCGTTTTGACTCCCTTGACGTCCGAAACTCGACAGTTGAATTGCATCTCCGCGAGTCGATCACCTCGAACCGAACAATTCGCGGATGTGTCGGCAGTCTAGTCATCATCGATCCCCAACACTTACCTTCCACCATGGGCACCCGTTATCGGCACTGGCAGTTCTTTTTCCTCCGGGGGTGTATGAAAAACCATGAACTGTCTCCGAACAGAAGCTCATCCATGCCGTTGCCATGGTCACCCTGTGCTCAGCAGATAACTCGTGCGTCAACTAGGCTTTGCAGGCTGAAACTGCTGACAAGCTCTCCGAATGCGTGTAGTGACCTTGAATTTCTTGGAGCTGATGCACGACCTGAAACCGAAGGTTCTCCAGGACGAGCTTCAATCATCCCTGTATCCTGGCCTCATTCAACCCCAGACATCATGCCTAGAGTCCGTTTGAACGCTGTTTTCGTTGCCTTTCGAAGTTGGACCCAATCAAATACACGTTCCCGAGAATCGCCGGCCTGTATTCGGCGGGCAGTGCCTTGACTCTTCCCCTGCAAGGCTAGTACATTCTGTCGGAGGCATCAGTGGTCGGTAAATATCTGTACTCGGTGCGCGGCTGAAGGTGACAAAGCTGATGCAAATGTGATAAGTTTTTTTGTCCTTGACGTTAAGCTGTCATCGATTGAAGTCCCTGGAATCCCACAGACCATAGCCATTCCATCACGACGTTCGCACCCCAACTGAGTACACAAGCACACACGTAACTCGATTACCAGAGGGAATCCTTATTGTTGCTATTACCCTCGTACCAGGTTCGTTCAAGTATGTCACTCCTTGTCCGTGGGCCAAGTTCCACATAGCAATGAGTCGTTTTGTGTCAGATGTACTGCGATCTAACCTGCAGGATTACTTCACGCGCGAGTTCGAATCTCAGGTCCTCGGGATGATTTCACTCAGCTTGAGATATCAATATCTAGAGCCCACCTGAAACTATTCATGTCGCCTTTCGAAGTTGGAACCAGTCGAAACTCGTATTCCGAGGATCACTGGTCTGTTTTCTGCGGCAGCGTCAACTCTTCTCCGTGCAACTCTAGCATGTCCGTCGAGGTTATCAGTAAACATCTACGGCGACTGTGATTTACAAAGCTGATGCAGATGAGGTATGTTCTTTGCTTCCTAATGTTGAGCTGCCATCGATTGAAGTCCCTGGGAAATGCACAGGTCATAACCATTTCACGATGACGTTCGCACTGTAAACTCAGTACATAGGCACCCACAGAGAATGCTTGCTGTCGCTATTACCCGTCCCACGGTATGTCACTTCTTGTCTGTGATTCAAGTTCCGCGTAGCAACGACTGATGTGTCGTCAGATTCGCCACTATCTATTAATTTTCCAATCTCAGGTTCTTGGGATGGCCAGTCAAGGAGTACGAGATCGCAGTTTGAGGGTCAATGAAACCTTGGTGGTAGAACTTGCTCCGTCGTCATTCCCTATTTATGCACCCGTGTTTATCCCTATAGGCGATTCTGAGCACAATCACACATCTACAGTTTACGCATCAAGTGCCGTTCCGATGCTAGGTTCCGGCTGCCGAGCACTTGTACGCACCTTGCGTGATTGTTAAGCGCCTTACGGTACTCGAAGTATCTCTTATACTTTTTTTTACCCTGTGGCTGGAGCCTCCAGATCCCTGCCTTTCTGAGGCACTACCACACGCACAGCATATCTACGCCTTTTCCATTCTCGCGCGCTGGGTTGTAATCGGCACTTTGTCCGCCACTCTGTGGTCGATCGTCGCTGCCTTTGACATCTGCCGCGAAATTCCCTGTTCTGGTAAGTTAGACCCACGCTTTGTCAGCAAGTGAAATTCACGAATATCCACCACTGGTCACAAATAGCCGTGTCGTCCGAGATTTGCGTAATGCAAACCACTGCCAAAAGTTGACCCCTCTATTCGAGGTGATATTTTGGTGTACGCATTTTGCGCTTGTGGGCAAGAACGCGTGCCCTATCTCGTTGTGGAGTCGCGAACCGCGGCAACGAAATAGTCAGATCATCCATCCAAGGGTAGGAGTACTATTGATCAATTGATTACAAGGGCTCTTACGGAGAAAACACAGCGTCCTTATAGTCAATTATTGTATTCATCTTACCCGAATTAGGTTATGGAATCTAAAGCTGTGCACTTGTGGCTGATGGCAGAACAATATTTGTGCTTGTCGAACCTTTCGTGTCTTGGTTACTACTCCACTGCAATACTAATGGTTTTGGCTCACGTGTTGACTCACTTGTACTATTAGATCATTTAAACTTTACTCAGGTGCTCAAGTGGCCTTCGCAAAACGCATTCATCATCGCAGACTGCAGGAAGTACATAAACAGGGGGAGGCAAGTGCCTTCCTTGTCCCACGTCTTCCTCCCTCACAGTAGCCCAATCTCTACATATTCCTCCTTACATGATGGACGAACAACATGAACTGATAGCCTCGCCTGATACCCCCCCAGATTCTGATCAGAGTGATGCTCTTCCCACCTTGTCAAGGTTCCGTCAATGCGAGTGATAGTTCCATGACTTCTCTACCAGCCTCATCCATGTTTACCCCTCACATATGTATACCTAGGTGCTCTCTTAGTGATACTTGGCACACCTTCCCTCGATAGACTTGTCGAGACCTTAGGGCAGGAGGATGACACGCAATGGTCTGAACTCAAAAACCGTTTGACCGATCGCACGACAAACATTAACATTGTTAGTTCTCTTGCTGTTGCGTATGTCCCCAGCCGAGTTTCCCCAACGTGCCCCTGGTATATTTACCCTGTTGCAATGCAAGGGCTACTGCTGCATTTCTGTGCACGTCTCCTCCAACAGACTTTGCAGCGTGGAACCACGAGATTCCATACTTTTTCCTTGCTGCTTCTAGTGGGAGTGCTATGATGGCTGTTACGAGCGGTCTTGGCCTAGCTATGTATGTACTTGAGTACTGTGCATCGTGAATCTGTCAGAGTAAGTATGAGCCTCAGTTATTCATTATGGTTGCTGACTTCTATCTCTCTGTTACCAACCAACAACCCCAGAGGTTGCAGAAGCGCAAGCTCAAACTTGTGATCGTTGTAACGTTACTGCTGATGCCAATTATCTTCTTGTGTCTTTCATCGCTTTGTACTCTCATCGCATGGCTTGGGGCTGTCTGGTTCGGTAGCAAAACTTGGATGAAGTTACTGATGATCTTTGGCTGCTGCTTCGTGTTCCCTCTGACCATATTTGTGATTTTTGCTGCGATGTACTGATCATAGTACTTGTCGTGCCACGTACCGTGCTGTACTTGGAAAATCTGGACACTTGGCTTTGGACAACGTATTTCGTATCTTAGAATACAGTCCAAGGCGACAGCAAATATAGATGGACAAGAACTCGGTAGAGTTCGAAGTTACGAAAAAATCTGCTCTTTTGCGACAATACTCTTTTTCGCTGTTGGATTTGTCGGAGCTGTCTGACCCGAGAGGGTTCAGCAACACCACGGTGAGTAGTGCAAAGACGCACGGGGAATCTACCTTTTCCCGAGATTATGACTATCTCGCACGTTTCATAATGCTCCCCCTGGACCCCTGTCAGTATGGCCATAGTAATGAGCAGGAGATGAAAACACGTATCAAAATTGAGAAGCTGCTCCCAACCCATCGTCAGCATGATCTCATGTGCGGCGGCTGACCAACCTGGTCAGCCCGCCATCCCGCCAGAGTAGGAAGATACAAAGTCTGCCAACTCTAACCATTTACGTAAGTTTCCCGCCAATCTTGCCCTTGTACTACACTCACACGCGGTGGACGTCCATGGGCCCATCCTTCTCTATTCACATGCACGAACGTCATCCTCATGTACTACTTGGCAAACATACCGTGCAGTGGTTAAGAGCGACCTCCGAGTGGTGTTTCTCCCGTTTATGGCGTACACCGATCGAGGTGGAACAGTGGCAAGACCGCCTTTTCAGTCGATGGATGCAAGGACTCACCTGGAAGCTTGCTTGTATCAATTTCTGCAAGGAGAGAAAATCAAGGACAAGCGACATGAAACTCCCATTCTGTACTTTCCCCATACAGCACTGGAACTAGTTAAGTTGGCTACCAACCTTCCCCTTGTACCACACTCACGCATCTCGCGGTGGACGTCCACGAGCCCCTCTTCTTCTATCACACGGACAAACTCCGCCCTGGTGTACATCTTGGCAAACATAATATGCATAGTTCTTAATGGCGGCCTTCCGGTCGCACTGCAGGATCTTAAGTGGCCCCTACCTCTAGTGCCCTGTTCTGTGGCAACGACCACTACATGCTCATACATATCCATGGTATGCTTTTCCAACAACTTAACCTCGACTATTCTAGGGGTCCACGCCCACATAGATAACTCTGGGCAGAGTCTCTGATAACACCTCAGCGCTTCTCTTTCAACTACTGTACAAATATCATTCGTCTGCCGCAAAAACATCGATCCCTACCCAGAGCTGGTGTAGAACCAAGGCGATCCCTCAGGAAGGTAAGTGGTAACTCAGGTATAAATGATGTGCACACATTCAGTTGCCGTTATGTGCTCAGATCACCCGCACATCAACCAGCCCGGGGACTGTATTATTGCCAGGCGTTGTGTTGCTTCAGGGGAACCGTACCTATTCTCTCCGAATCATTGTCGAGCAGCCGAAAAAACGTTCGTATTCACTTACCGTACGTAATGAGTACACCGTCGCTCATTTAGCATCAGATAGGATTCACCATTCCCAACGCTCAAATAACCACGGCTACTTATATTGACCAGCCGTCCTTACGGCTGCATGGTTTCTGTGGATCAGTGCATAAAGCCAAAGATTGTCATATTTGGAAACTCATGATGGACGCGGGCTTGCCTTATGCATGCCATAAAATGTCCTCATGGCTCTGTCTGATCGGTCGTGGTACGTGTTCGCGGGCTCTCGTCCGCGCTGCGTGTCCAACACCTAACACTTGCCAACGTGTGGCAATAAGGTCCGTGAAGCAGTCGTAACTAGCTTTTCACCTGCACGAAGAGTAAGTGGGGTGGAGGACGGGAGGAGGGTTGGGTGTAGGTGAGGTGGATAGCGAGGACTTCTCAGTGTCAGGGAGGTAAAGATTACGCTGTAGACATAGATATTGTGCATTGAATGCCAAAATATTGGCAAGAGTTTGTAAAATGTGTGCACTGGCGGAATTCTTGGTTGTGGTCGAGTGCAGTCCTACTCTTTTTCTAACCATAAATGCCTCTTTCTAGCACGATTGTAGATTCTTTTGAGGTGATATGACTGTGTTCCCAGTGATGATACTTCTTGGTGTAAATGTAGATGGACTTACCCAATCATATTTGCCTCTGTTGTCAATGCACTGTGCAGTAAGAGAGGCTAGTAACATCCACCCTCATACAGAATCGCAGTCCGTTCCATGGTTCTAGTCAGGTCACTCGTCTCTGGGGGGGAGTCTTACCGCTACTTGATCTCGTCGCAATGGCCCAAAGTAAGACCCGGCAACACCTGCGACACACCACCCAAAAACCGAAGTGATCATCGGATTCATTCATGCAGAGGTGGCACATGTTGGCAAGTTTCCGAAACGGCGATTTGAATGGCTGACATGTTGACTTACTCTGCCTTCAGTACCTAAATGACCAGTCCGTGCAAAATTGGTATCAACGATGACCTCAGTGCTAGTTTACTTAGTCGTCTGGGTAAGCCACATGGAAGCAGAGAGAAGTGCGAAACGGTGGAGCATGAGATGGAATCACAAACCAAGCAAATGGATTGAGCGTCAAATGTAAACTTTCGTGTCGGGTTGTCCGTTGCGCTGTCGACGTTGTGATCAGTGTATGTACCTTTTTAGCGACAGGAAATGCATGCGGGGGGACCGGAAAGTAACCCATTGAGAGTACAACACATTGAAGGCAAATTGAAGGCGTAACTTCATAGCGCATAAGAGGGACCTGAGACGCATTCTCAATAAGTTTGGGGTAGAGTGCGCTGGTGCATATGTGCCCCTCCTACGAGTTTGTGTCTCACGTATCTCAAGGTAGGATTTATGTTCGAAGAGTACTTACTTGTTAGCTGTGGTGGATGAGGGGAGAAGGATACGGCAGGATGGAGCCGTGGTGACGAAGTCGGAGTACGTCTGCGGGACAAACAAGAGACGTCATCCAGTACTTCGGCTTTGCCCTGCAATTAATAGTGATATTATGAGACACACTTCAATATACATACGTCCGAACACCTGTTTTCGACTTGCAGTGGCATGGCCTCATATTTGGTGACCACGATGACAGAACTATACTAGCTGCCGTCCTACCAAATTCAGTGAGTCTGGAGTACGAAGAAAATATAAACGTAGTGAGTACTTATGATTCAGTCGCCCGTCAGTCCTCTCCTAGTACCAGACTCGTGTATCATGATGAAGTTCGACATCCTACGACAAACGTCCCCCCATGTTCATCCCGGAAGTTATCTGCACATGCGTCAAATCATCAACTATGCAGCCTACACTCGTCACACGGAAGGTCAATGGACAGAAGGATGGTCCATTGAGTTCACAGGATGTGCTCAGGTAAACCCCCATGGCCAACAAACAGCCGGGGCAACTCTGCAGTCGAGAAAACGATCTATTGGAACTATTCGACGGCTTAGCCCTTTTTTCCGGTCAGAAGCTGGAAGATGTTGGCACTTACTCGTCGTGTATATACTTACCTTCGCTCTTGGCTGAAGGTCGAGTTTACCACATCCAATAGTCGGATTGCCACTGCTACTCATCTTCGTGAGACACATCGGGTCCATGGAACATTATGTTTTGGAGTTTGTAGTCGTTCGTGTCGTCCCTGTTCGGTCGGAGATCGCCGACTTACTTTACACTGGAAAGTGGTTGCGAGCAATCATCAACCCTTTATTTTCAGCGCCTACCACATATACCTCGGACAAGGACACGAAGGAAATGATAATATCACCGAATACCTGACTACCTCTTCCACCATCTTCCGGGTCTCGGGATGAACAGAAACTGCTTAGGAGGTCACAACAGTCAGATTTGACGACGAAAAAAAACTGTTGGAGCTGGGGAATGAACGTGTCATTATCATATTCATACTCATAGATGCACATTCACCTATGACAAAGTGACCCATTTCTGCTGTACCGACCAGTCAGCCCACACGATTTCATTACATCTGATGAGGTACGCGGAAAGGAATGGCACAGTTCAGCAGCACCGCGTGCAGTGGAATACTGACAAGTGAGCTGACATGCGAGTTTACCACCTTCAGAAAACGCTTCTCCCTCTCCCATGCCTTCACCGACGTGGGTAGACTGTGACACGAAGACCTAAGTGTTAAGGTATTGCTTATGACGAGCGGGTTTGAGATCAACGATGAGGCTGTGGTGAGGGATGTGAAGGACGAAGGCGAGGAAAGCATATCCGAACACTTGCGCAGTTCGAAAACGCTGCCAATAATGCATGTACTGCGCTGGGGCTGTCTTTATTGACCATGATGTGGATGGGAGGCTAGTACCAAGGAGGAAATTATGTAATGCTCGACCACGCGCGAGAATAGTCACGATGCATGGTATCGTGCATCAAATTTTTAAAACGCACAAGTCGACAACGCTCAAGTGCTCACGCGCACGGATCACAGCTGCGGATCTCGTCAACCGGTGATTAGTCAATTCTTAGGTGCTGCCATAGTGAGAACAAAGATTTCGTCAGAAGGTGTCTTCTGTCGTTCTCGTGCAACTAGTTGCCAGTGCCACGGGGAAAGTCGATGTGCCAGTGGAGGAAGGAGGGAAAAAGACATGACAGGGTTTTTACGACGCTTTGGAGCTCACCCAAGGTGAAACAGCAGTACGCAGGAGTAATACGAGTATCAACGCCGGCCAATAGATGTGAATGGCGCAAGGCTCTGGTCCGTCCGGTCGAGTCAGTCTTTTCCCGATCTACGCATACGCGTGGAAGCAATCACTTGCACACAGCAACAGACGACAAGTACAGAAAAACGCTGATTTATGAAGGACGTTAATTGTTGTTGTAACCGATGGGCTATTTAACTCCGGGGGGTGACACGGGCAAAATGCTGCCCCGCGACAGGATGCACATGTACGTATCTCTTGGCACGGCTATAGTCTGCACTGCCATGTGATCAGTCCATATCTTGCATCCATTCTATGATCTTTCTTCCGACAGCAACGCCCACTTTCATGCTTCTTCAACTGTGAGCTCGTCAATCGCCTCTCCCGCACATGGGCATTGGCTCATCTCTGACAGGGAGATCTTCACCGTATCGCAGCTGGTAGCAAGCAGTAGGTGCCAGTTTTTACATGAGTAATGTCACTATCACATGCTTGTTTCGCAGCGATATTGTACTATGACTATCTGCTGACGTTGAGGAGGGAAGTGGATTTCTTTTGGATGAAACCCCGCAGGTCGTGGATGTTCGTGCTCTTTGTCGCCAATCGGTATATCACCCTTTTAAGTCGTGTACCTGCAATGGTCAGTACGTTTTGGCCACGAAGTTGGGGGGAAGATGGCACTGTACGTGACCATGACACCTCTGTCTTTCGTGAGCGTCTAATGTCATGTGTTAGTTGTCAGCGACCACTCATTGTAAGGTTTTACGCACAACTAATGCATCCTACCCTAGCTGCAAGACCGTTGCTGTTCATGACCAAGTCACCGTTATAACCGTACAGATCATAGCAGGAAGTATGTATCGCACTCCATCGAGGACACTGCCTCACACTGTGACCAGTCATCATGATCATACGAGTGTATGCTTTGTACATGAAAAGCAGGAGAGTGCTCCTCTTCTTGGTTTTGGTCATTCTAGCTGGCATAGGTGTAGGCTGTGTAGGTGTGATGCATACCGTCGTGTTTGCAGGTGATAACCTTGATTTTATTACCCTCATGGTACGTTCAGTGGGCCATTCTGTCTCCCTCGCCTTCGACAGCTCGATTTGTGCCAATCTCTCCGCTGCGCAATGGATGTAATGTCCCCACCACCTACGAACAGTGTGTCTCTTTCCATTCCCTCCTAATCCGGTAATGACTATACCACTTGATTGGCAGGGCTGAAAGTTCGTCGCATTGTCACTTCTGGGGATCATACACCTCATTACATCCACAGGGAATGCGATTGCATGGAGTGGTCAGATGGCGTTTGATGCCATCGTCTTCGTACTTACCTTATGGCGAACATTGCGTGTCCGAAGGCTAGGAAACCGCACACTGTTGGATATCTTCATACGTGATGGTGAGTACCGCAGCGTGTTTGATTACCTGTCCATTTCCAGTCTATCAATACGGATATACACATACTGATCAGTCATCGCTCGTCCTGCACAGGTGCATTGTACTTTGGGTGCGTACCGTGACATTTCTCACAGAATTCGTTATAGAATGTTGTTGACATATGTACATACGTACACGGACAGACTTATGACTGGTGCCAATGTCGCAAATATCACCACCCTTCTGGTAATGTGTTGCATTACGTCGCCTTTCACGTTATCTCAATTGTTCCCTGTGTAGGTATGCAATACGGTATGTCCTCTTTCGGAGTTGGTTTGACTTGTCAGTTTATCTATATGATTCTTCACTACTGATCAGTCGACAACGAAATCACTCTTTCTGGGTTTTACCAACACGTGAGGATTCTTCCAATCCCATCCCACTCACACGCTCATGCAATGACAGCATATCCTCAATTATGATCTCTCGCCTCATGCTCAACCTCCGTGATCCCAAAATCTTAATGTTCTCACAACCCATGATTCCCGTTCCCCACCACTGCAAGCATGACTCGATTTTTGAGCTACAAGCAGTGGAAAAAGAACATGAAGGAAATAGATACTATATTGCAGAATATTGAAGGTCCTTTCCATGTTCCTATAGTTTTTCCCAGCCCTTCTGTTCACTAATGCTTAGATCTGATTGCATGAAATACTTGGTTGTGGGCACAGGCTTACCTCTCGGGTTGTTGTGAGGTCAGATGATCGGAAGGGCTCTGTTCCACGTATACACATTCACATTCCTCACTTGATCACACACCTTCAACTGGTCCACCTGGATGCATACAATGTGACGCATTCCTTAAATGATTGTTACTCTTGAATAGAATTCTAGCGTACAATTATATCAGTGCCTCTCTGTCACGCTAACCGGTTCGCGGTGTTCGTCATGCCTCCACCCTAGTAACCCGCCACTAGTATTGATCTCATCATCACTCATGCAGTGTCAAATGAATCACTAGCTGGCACCGCCTTAGCTGTCGCCTATCGGTGATTCATGTAACCATATCGGATTGTACAGCTCGATGTATCCTAAACTGTGGGTACCAGTTAATATGCACCTGATGCACAAATGGACTCTGGACTTTCCAGGTTTCCAACGTTTAAATATGGCATGTTCGAGTCGCACCAAGGCTGCAGAGGGAATCGACCGAGGATGGTGTGAAAATACATTTAGCCATGTACCGAACGATCGCAGCACGCTGCAAAGGTACCACGAATGCAATAACTCGAGCGCCGTTTAACTGATTGTCAACATTGTTATCTCCCTCGTAGTCGGGTATTCCCAAAAAGACTTTCTCTGATATACCCCTGGTGTACTTACAGTAACCTGTTACAATGCAAGGGCCGCTGCTGCACTTCGGTGCATCCCCCCTCCTACTGACTTTGCGGCGTACGAGATCCCATACTGTTGCAATGTTGTTGCCTCTAGTGGGAGTGCCATGATGGTTGTCGCGAGCGGTCTTGGCCTAGCTATGTATTGAATACCGTGTATCCGGAACCTGTCGGAGTAAGTGTGGCCCTCCATTATTCACTGCCGTTGCTGACCCTTACCACCCCATAACAACCGACCACTACAGGGGCTGGCCCAAACTTGTGATCGCTGTGACGTTTCTGATGATGTCTATGTGTCTTTCATCGTTCTGTACTCACCGCATGGCTTGGAACTATCTAATTCGGTAGCAAAATTTGGGTGAAGCTACTAATAGTATCTCAGTATCCCAGGTCATGTATCGTCGTTTGGAAGTCTGGTCCCTTTCATACCCTTGAATGAAGAATGTGGTTGTGTTTGAGTAGGTCAGCGAATGCCCAAGGTGAGAAGCGGATGGTGCACTGTACCAAGGTGGAGAGTTGTTTCCTTCTGAATATTGTAGTCGTAGAGCGTTCGACCATCCTCCAGCTACTTTCCAGCGAGTCTCACCCATCTCGTATCATATCTGGTACGAGACTATCGAAGGACGTTGCAGACCTTTGACAGCCTTGCAAATAGAATAACAAACGAGGCCCCAAAAGAGCTAAAGGCATATTCCTATGAGCCGGTTCGGACAGGATTTCGCTATATCTACTGAAGTGCGCGGAAACGAATCAGCAGTGCCATGTGCAAAGGAACGCTGCCAACCGAGTTTACCGCCTTTGGAAGATACTTATCCCTCTCCCATGCCTCCGTCAATGCGGATAGACGGTGACACGAAGGCCTGAGCTTCAAGGTATTCCTTACAACAAGCAGTTGAGATCGACGATAAGGTTGTGGTGAGCAATGTAAGAGATGAAGCTTGAAGGCTGACCTCAACCACGAAGAATAACGATGCACGCGGGCACCAAAACCCACAATCAACCACGTTCATGGCTCACAATTCCCGATCTCGTCAACTAGTATGCAGCGTTGTGGAATTTGGCTGATCCCTCACAGCGCTATCATGTTGAGAACAAAAGTTTCGTGGGAAAGTGTTTTCTGTCGGTCTCGCGAAGCTAACTGTGAGTACAAACCACAACTTTGGTGGGGGAAGCCGGTGTACTGAGGAGGGAAGAAAAAGGCATGACAGGGTTTCTTCAACGTTTTGGAGCTTACCTAAAGCGAAGCAGCAGTATGCAGGAGTATGAGTGTCAACGCTAGCTAATAGATGCGAAGGGCGCAAGGGATTTTGGTCCGTCCGGTTTGCTGTTCGGAATCAGTCTTGTCCCAATCTACGGACACGCATCGAAGCCATCACCAGCACACAGCAACAGACGATAAGGGAAAAAGGACGTCAATTGCTGTTGTACCGGTAAGCTATTTAACTCCGGAGGATGGTTCGATAACTTCTGATAGATCTTCTGGCACCGCTCCAGGCTCAGGTGTTCTTATCTTTGAAAACCCAATATTTTGAAGCACCATGTCCATTCTATGAACGTCTTTGGACAGCAACGCCAACTTTCATGCCGCTTCAACTGTGAGCTCGTTAATCATCTCTCCCGTCACATGGATGTTGACCGATCTCCCGCAGGGAGGTCTTCTCCGTAGTGCAGCTGGTAGCAAGTGGTAGGTGTCCGTTTTTGCATGAGTAGCACCACTATCACACCCTTGTTTCGAAGTGATGTTGTACTATGACTATCTGCTGACGTTGAGGAGGGAAGTGGATTTCTTTTGGATGAAACCCCACAGGTCATGGATGTTTGTGCTCTTTGTCGCCAATCGGTATATCACCCTTTTGGGTCGTGTACCTACAATGGTCGGCAGGTTTTGGCCACGCAGTAGAGGGGAAGATGACACCGTACGTGACCATGATACTTGTCCTTCGTTACTGTCTAATTCCGTCCATTAGTTGTCAGTGACTACTCATTTCAAGGTTTTGCATCCAACTAATGCATCCTACCCTAGCTGCAAAACTGTTGTTGTTTATGACCAATGGGTGATTATAATCGTACAGATCATAGTAGGAAGTACGTGTCATACTTTATCGAGGACACTACCTCACACTTGTGACCAGTTATCATGATCATACGGGTATATGCTCTGTACATGAAAAGCAGGAGGGTTCTTCTCTTCCTCGTTACGGTCATTCTAGCTGGCATTAGTGTAAGTTGTGTAAGTGTGATGCCTGCCATCTCCTCTACGGATGATATTCATGGTTTTATAACCTCATGGATGATGTTGGATACGATCAGTGGGCCCTTCTATCTGCCTTGCCTGCAACAGCTCGACCTGTACCAACTCCTCCACTGCGCAATGGATGTACTGTCCCCATTTCCTATGAAAAGTGTGTCTCTTCACCGTCTCTCCTAATTCCGTATTGAGTGTACTACTTGATTGGCAGGGCTGAAAGTTCGTCCTATTGTCACCGCCAGGCATCATACACCTCATTACATACACAGGGATTGCGATTGCATGGAGCACTCAGCTGGTGTTCGATGCGGCGGTGTTCGTACTTACCTTATGGCGAACACTACGCAGCCTAAGACTAGGAAACCGCGCACTACTGGATATCTTCACACGTGATGGTGAGTGCCGCAACGTGTTAGGTCACCTGTCCTTTTCAGTCTATCGATCTGGACGTACATATAACTGATCAGTTGTCGCTCATTATGCCACAGGTGCATTGTACTTCGGGTGCGTAGTGTGACATTTCTGACACAGTTGGTTATGGAATGTTGTTGACGTATGTACATACGTGGATAGACTTATGACTGGTGCCAATGCCGCGAATATTACCGCTATTCTGGTAATGTGTTGCAGTACATTACCTTTGACATTCTCTCAACTGTTCCCTGTGTAGGTATTCAGTACGGTGTGTCCTCTTTTGGAGCTAGTTTGGTTTGTCAGTTTGTTTATATGATCCTTTACCGCTCGTCAGTCAACAACGAAACTACTCCTTTCGGGGTTCACCAACGTGTAAGGATTTTCCCAGTCCATCCCACTTCCCCACTCATGCAACGACAGCATATCCTGCACTATGGTCTCTCGCCTCTTGCTCAACCTCCGTGATCCCAAAATATTGGTGTCTTCTCAACCCATGATGCCCGTTGCCCACCACTGGAAGCGTAATTTGGTTTTTGAGCCACAAACAATGGACGACCCTGAAAGAAACACATACTATGTTGCAGCAGATTAACTGTCCTTACTATTTTCCCTACATTTGTCCAGTCCTTCAGTTCGCTCGAGAAAGTCGATTGTATGCAATCCAATGCCCCTAACAGCAGGATCTTGGAGTGATGAACATGTAGGGTTTCTGCCTGACAGCGCAGAACAGAAAGGGTTAGGCGTGTAGAAAGGCTTGTCGTTTTCGTTCTCATCTCACTTTATCTCTCATTACTGTGATTGAACCTGCAATATATGTGCTGGTATTCTGACAGTCACTGTGCCTAGTCCCTACCATATGAAAAGGCCACTGTAACGTACAGTACGGTCTGTCAACTAAGAACTTGTTGAGGTCAGACGAGTCGAAAGGGACTTCTTCCTTCCAATTTACAGATATAGATTCATTGAAGCCACATCAACCCATTGAAGCATCGTTGATTGATCGTTACTCTTGAATTTGAAAGATAAAACAGTGCCTCGGTATCACGCTAAGTAACAGGGTTTTTGATCCATTCTGACATTTCGACCTTCTTTCCCAGAATGCACGGCATCACTCAACCACGACACTCACCGCTCGCGCACAGCACTCCTCTATTACGACTACGCCCTTACATTTCACTCCCATGCACCCAGGCGCTCTGCCTGTTGTACCTCTTCCCTGGATAAACTTATACAGATCTTAGAGAAGGCGGATGATATGCGATGGTCTGAACACGAGCTCCCTTTGACCGGTTGCACAGCAAACATCAAGATTGTTAGCTCCCTTGTATGTCCCAAAACGAGCTTCCCCGACGTACCTCTGGTATACTTGGCCTAACTCCATTGTTGTGTTCGTAGGAGCTGCTTGGACCAAGAGGGCTCGGTACGGCGAATAACGTCTTTCTCCCATTGACAGCATACACCATCGTTCCCTCATCGTATGCACTTGCACACCAACGGCAAGCCTTGCCATAGACCTTGACCAGAACTATTCTAAGGAACTCTTGTTCGGTCACGTCGCCCTGGCATGGATGGCTTTGACTGGGCCGACTCTGGCCAGAGTATGGTACCTCAACACTGCAGTTTTCGTTGCTGTAGCAACATTCTTCCCTAATAGAGAACGTTGAGTTCTCCATGGAAATGGTGGCAATCTTGCGGGAAGGTGAGCGGCACTCAGATGTAGGCGACATATAGTGCATATATTCGATTCCCATTATATCTTCAGACCACACCTACATCACAATATCCTAGAAGTCGGGAGCATGATCTGCTAAACTTCATCCCAATCATTCGTCGAGCGTAGATGGAAGATAATCGCACTTACTCACTGTGTGCAATTCACATTCCTTGGCTCGCCGTAGCCAGTACCCGATCTACCACCACTACTCATCCCACACTGATTGGTCTTCAGCACTACCGATCGTGTTGGCAATCAGTACGGGATGCCAACAGTCGACCACTGCTATACGACAGAGCTAAGTGCTTGGGGGCTCGTGTAGGAAAGGGCATTCACTTCGTACCGCCGAAACTGTCTTATGTCAGGACGGTCAGGTTACGACTTCGCGCCTAAGTTGCATGTATGGGCGCTCGGATCGTTCATTCCCTTTCCAGTGCTTACCAGCATGTTCCAACTAGGTCCTTCGACGCAGTTATAATTAGTTATCGCATGCGCGGAGAGCAGATTGGGACGGAGGACGGGAGTATTTATACCAAGTTGAAGTGCTGATTGTACTAGTGAGAGTGACGGTAGCGACGACTTTCCAGGATTCGGGAGGTAAAGGTGACACTGTAGATACCAATATGATGCGTCGAATGCAAACCCATTCACAAGCGATTAAGATACACGTACTGGTGGAAGAGTCGTGGAAAAGCCTGTGGATGTCATTCGACACAAAGACAAGCGTCGACGCAAGGATAGCTGAGAGAGAGCCACGTCAGTATGTATTTTCCACTGAGACTTGTTTCTCTGACCACATATGAACGAGCCATTTCAGCTATGATAACTTGAATTGCGGAAGATGCGACCTTCGCTGACACAGTCCGACTCCATCAAACACCTCTTCCTCGTGAAGGTAGACTGAGTGCCACGAGTTTGTTGGGGAAAGTCGATGTATGGCCGATGGGCTTTCTTCGACGCTTAGTGGACGCAGCAGTACGCAATCAGCGCCACACTTGTCTGTAAAAGTCAAGGAGTACGAGTGTCGACACCAGCCAACAAATGTGAAAGGCGCAAGGCCTTGGTCCGTCCGGTTTGCTGTCCCAAGTCAGTTTTGTCCCTATCTACGAATACGTGCTGAAACAATCACCTGCACACAGCAACAGACAACAAGTAAGGAAAATCATTGATTTATGAAGGACATCAATTGCTGTACCGGTGAACTATCTCACTTTGGGGATGTTCAATCGCTTCTGACACATCTCTTGGCAGGATTGGGTGTTCACGGGATCCTGAATATCATTTTATGCATGGTAACCCAATATCCGCAGTGCCTTATCAGCCCGTATATTGTATCTATTCTATGAACTTCCTTCGACAGCAACGCCTGCTCTCATGACCCTTCAACTGTGAGCTCGTTAGTCGCCTCGCCCGTCACATGCATGTTGACTCACATCCAACAGGGAAGTCACCTCCGTATTCCAGCTGGTAGCAAGCAGTAGGTTGTTCCTTTTTACATGAGTGTCACTACCACACGCTTGTTCACAGCGATATTGTGCTATGACTATCTGTTGACGTTGAGGAGGGAAGTGGATTTCTTTTGGATGAAACCCCGCAGATCATGGATGTTCGTGCTCTTTGTTGCCAATCGTTATCTCACCATTTTGGGTCATGTACCTGCAATGGTCAGTACATTCTGGCCACGACGTTGGGGGGAAGATGGCACTGTATGTGACCATGACACTTCTGCCTTTCGTGAGCGTCTAATGTCATGTGTTAGTTGTCAGTGACCACTCATTGTAAGGGTTTACATACAACTAATACACCCTACCCTAGCTGCAAAGTGGCTGCTCGCTGCGAGGATTTCATGATTATAACCGTACAAATCATAGGAGGAAGTACGTGCCATATTTCATCGAGGACACTACCTCACACTATAACCAGTCGTCATGATCATTCGGGTGTATGCCCTATACAAGAAGAGCAGGAGAGTCCTCCTCTTCCTAGTTTCGGTCATTCTAGCTGGCGTGGGTGTAGGTTTTGTAGGTGTTATGTCTGCCGTTCTGTCTGTGGGTGATAACCATGATTTTATATCCTCATGTTGGATATGGTGAGTGGGCCGTCCTATCTCCCTTGCCTGTGACAGCTCGACTTGTACCAACTCCCCCGCTACGCATCGGGTGTAATATCCCAATTACCTATGAAGAGTGTGTTTCTTTACTGTTCTTCGTAATCCCATAATGAGTTCGCACGTGATTGGCAGGGCTGAAAGTTCGTCCTATTGTTGCCTCTGGGAAACATACACCTCATTGCACCCACAGGGTTGGCGATTACATGGAGCGGTCAGCTGGCGTTCGATGCCATCGTCTTCGTACTTACATCATGGCGAACACTGCATGGACGAAAGCCGGGAAACCGCACGCTATTGGATACCTTCATACGTGATGGTGAGTCCCGCAATATATTTGGTTACCTGCCCTTTTCGGTTTATCGATCTGGATGTACACGTACTTACTGATTGTCGCTCATCGTGCACAGGTGTACTGTACTTCGGGTGCGTACTGTGACATTTCTTACGGAATTGGTTATGGAATGTTGTTGACGCATTTACATACATGAACAGACTTATGACTGGTGCCAATGCCGCGAATATCACCGCTTTTCTGGTAATCTGTTGCAGTACTTTACTTTTCACGTCCTCTCAACTTTTCCCTGTGTAGGTATGCAATACGGTGTGTCCTCTTTGGAGGTGGCTTGACTTCTCAGTTTGTTTACATGATCCGTTACTACTTCATCAGTCAGCAACGAAACCACTCGTTTCAGAGTTCACCAACCTGTAAGGACCCTCCCAATCCCTTCCCACTCACCCACTCATGCAATGACAGCATATCCTCCACTATGGTCTCTCGCCTAATGCTCAACCTCCGTGATCCCAAAAATTTAATGTTCTCACAACCCATGGTGCCCACTGCCCGTCATTGGAGGCGTAACTCAAAATTTAAGTTACAATCAGTGAAAGAAACGGATACTATGTTTCAGATGACTGAATGCCTCTACCATGTTCCCCTACATTCGTCTAGTCCTTCAGTTTTCTCAAGAGAGTTGATCGCATGAAGACCAATCCCCCTGACCACAGGGTCTTGAAACGATCAACACGTAGGGTTTCGGCCCCACAGCGCAGCACAGAGGATTAGGTGTATAGAAAGACTTGACTTTTCTCATCTCACTTTATTTCTCAGTACTGTGATTGATTCTATGATACGGGTGCTAGTGTTCTGACAGTTACCGTGCCTAACCTACTGTATGAAAAGAAAGACCACTGTAACATACAGCGCGGAGATGCTTTTTTCTACCTCTTCTTCGAATGACAGACCGACTTGTCTGGAACCCCCGACGAGCCTCGTGAAGGCACCTTATCCGACCTTATCCCTGTAACGGCTTTGCAACTTGCAAGTGATTCACTTCCCATAGACGTCACGCAACACCTGCTAAGAACTTGTTGAGGTCAGCTGGATCGAAAGGGACTTATTCCAATTTTACAGATACAAATTCACATGTCTTGCTGATCTGTTGAAGTATCTCACGGCCGGTTTTTGATCCATTCCGACCAAATTTAATCCAACCTGCCAACCTTCTTTCCGAGAACGTGCACTCGCCGAACGTTCAGCACTCCTCTACCACCACTACACGCTTACGTTCAGCAGAGTAATTGAATTATTCTAAAAAAATGACCTCGACGAGTTAATGTGAGTGGTACATATTTCCATAACGTCTCTACCAGCCCTGCCTCAGCACCCTGGCACTCTCCTTGTCTTACTTCGCACACCTTCCCTGGATACTTATCGAGATCTTAGAGAAGGAAGATGATACCCAATGGTCTGACTCAAACGGCGTGTGACCGATCGCACAGCAAACTTCAACGTTATTAGCCCCCCCATATGTCCCAGGATTCCCAAAGCGAGTCTCTCCGACGTACCTCTTGTATACTTGCTTGGTCACGATCCAAGGGTCATTGCTGCGTTTCTGCGTACCCCTCCTCCCACTGACTTTGCAGCGTAGAATCGCGAGATTCTATATCTTTAGCATCGCTGCATCCAGTGGGAGTGCTATGATGTCCTTCGGCACAAGAACACGTGCCCACTGAAGGAAAGCTGAGAGAGCGCCACGTTAGTGCGTATTTCTAATTACTTGGACTTGTTTCTCTGATCACATGAACGTAGGGATCTGATCCATTTCAATGTGGAAGATGCGAGATTCGATGATACGGTCTGACTTCATCAACACCTCCTTCATCTCGCGATGTAGACCCTTGTACTCTCTGGAGGCAGTATGCCAAGTGCGGACGTCGCTTTCCTGCTGAAACGAAGAATATCCACGAACGGATCGCCAGGGTGACATACATAATACATGTTCGCGACATCTCTTCTTTCTTTTCCCTCATTGACTGCCCAGCTAACCTATCATCAGGATATCATGAACAGCGTAGGCGTGTACGGTTCGAGTACGTTTTATTTCTGTTGGATGGCTAAGTACGCGGGACGACGCCACTCCCAACGGCAACGCTCACATGTTGAGCCTAGCTTCACCCACCGTCCCGCGAGCACTCTACCTCTGACGCAAATACAATTACTAGTCGTACGTTATTCGCGGGCCAAGGGGGCAACTGTAATTCGAACATATCCCTCGGTTCATATCATGGAACGAAGCGCACTACGCATGTACGACCGTTGGGGATGATTGTTCGCAGGGCAGACCGTTTTGCATCCGCGGAACCACTTTCATCCTGATGACAACTTAGTGGGGGTCGTCGTCTTTCGTCACATACCGATTCAAAGTGTGGTCACTGGCACACTTCAGTGGCTGACATGGACCCTATGGTCGACGGTTGACTGTTATCCACACGCTCGGCTGTATAAGACTAATACCATCGACTGTCATTCCTCCTTTTCTGAGACCTTTCACCTGTACTGCACTCCGTGAGCGTTGATCCCGATCTGAGGGAGTGGTTCCCGTGTACATCCCGGCGAAGGTATCCCACAAGCAAGATTCTATTATTCGCCGTACTCACTGTTCTATAGGACGTGCAGTTACAGGGCGCTCATCCGTAGGTGTTCGAATCCCATCATTTGGTGTCGTGCTCATCGTGTCATTGCAGTACAGGAACTCCATATTGGTACATCTGCGGGATTGGGGCTTACTCTGATCATCGCGAACCCTTAGGTAGCGAAGGTTGTTCGCTGTTCATGCCAGCTTCTCTCTTCCAACTCCAGGAAGATATCGTATGCTCCTGAACGTTGAACATTCATAGGGTTCGGTGGTGTACTATGCCTGAGCATGCACTATATACAACTGATATCCTCGTCCTCAGCTCAATGCAAAGGAAGAACACGGCCCTTGCGGGCATGAAGACTGGTCGACATGTCTTGCTTCAAGGAGTTCACCCCTCCATTTCTATACACATGGCAAGACTGTTCATGGCTCATCTAGGAAGAGCGGCCACTATATTCTTGCCCCGTCAATGAATCTGGGTAGTTAAATATTAGCAAAGTTTCGTACGTCGTGTCTACATCCCATTGCAGCCGCTCTTGTTAGCACATCCAGAAGCACCATACAGGAAGGATTGAGTATTATGAGACTGTACATTAAGTGTCATCTCTTAGTTCCTTTTCAATTTACAGCTACGCCCAAATATGTAGGAGATATTTAACTGACTATATATCTGAGTCGTCACATGGGAGAACCAGGCTAGGTATCACCCTGTCATTTAAGCGGCTTGATAATTCGTTTCATCAGCAATTTCCCGCAGTCGACGGCATCCTTGAGGTAACAATCGCATCTCATTTTCATGACATCCCAAATCGCTTTCGCCTTGTTGTTCTCTGGGTCCGACAGGACAGGAATTAGCGAGTACAGACTTGTGGTCAGGCATCTCTGCACTTCATGCTGCACAGCTTCATTAACAGTACTCTTCCCATCCCACGCTATAGCATGTTCATACGAGCAGTCAGGGAAAGCCCAAGTAGGATCTGCCTTGCCACTGTTGCGGCTCATCAACCACCGGGCACCAAACTGAAGGTTGCATGTTCGAATCCATATAGTACAGCACATACAGGCCCGCTTGTTAGATCCGATAGGCTGCTGATACCGAAGATCCAAAGAGTTGAATGGGGTACTTAGATCAAGCATGATCAAAATTTCGGGATGAACCCGGGTCATGAGGACAAGGCTATTGCGCCACCTCGCCTCCATGTCTGGAAACCTGTGGCGCAGCGTGGCTACAGTCCCCTCCGAGAGACGGCGGTCGAGTGCACGCGATACGGCCTCCAAGTAGTCGGCGTCGAGTACAATAGTATTCTCCTCAGTATCAGCAGTAGCGGCGACCCAACGATGGTTAATGCCATGCGGGAAACAACGTTTCGCATAGTCGATCAGGTAGGGAATGCCGTAATAATACTGACAGGCCTTGGTGAGGCGGCATTTCAACTGTTCCACTTGTGGCTTCCAGGGGTAATACCCGTGACTGGCCTAACGTAGAAGTCGGGATTTCTGGAGAATGATAGCAGATCATGCATGATGTGCGGAAACGGAGGCGCATCGCCAGAATACATTCACTTACGATACTCTGCAGAGTTGGGAAACTCTTCGTCGACAAAGTTCGCGGGGTGGTACCGCTTTAGGACTGTCTCGAGGTCATCTGAGAATGCAGTCACGACTTCATGCAACTTCATGATACGCTGCACGATGTTCGTCCGGCAACGGGGAAACAACAAGGACAAAACATCGTTTGCATTTGCAGAGCTGGATGAGGTGATCGCTGTGACCAAGTCACAGATGGCCTTATCATCTTCAGTGGTGACACGGGTGTTTTTCGCTAAGACAAGCGTGAAACCCTGACGTTTGTCGAACGCAGCGGCGAAAACTTCCCCAGGGGTGCCGGTTGCCAGAGTGACAGTGATCGTGTCAAGTGCATGGATGTCGTCAATGACTTTAGAGGTCCAGACATTCTGCAAGTTGCTACCATGTTGACCAACCCTTCGCGGGTGTGAGTAGAGCTGATCAAGGAGTTGGAGCTGTTCCGAAAGACGAGCTTGGTCACACATGACATTAGGTTTTTTGGGTGGCATGTCGATGAAGGGAGGAGTTGAGACTGACCGTTAAAATGTCGCTCGTTTGACATGTCCCTATAAATATCCCCTAAATGATAGAGGGGTAAAAGCAACTGCTCACGTGAACAGCGATGTATCACGCCTCCGCGGCGGCAAGAACGGTAATGAAGGCCTCGGTTTCTTGTCGATCTGCTTTGAATCGTAGCTGGGAGCTCGATCCGCTAGGATTCCCGCGAAAACACTAACTGTGCGATAGGAACCTGTTAGCCCGTTACAGGACGTTGGTTGAAAGTACAAGAGCACACCGTTCTTCCGGAGAGGCGAGGCAATAGACATTGATCATCCTGGCATGCTGTGCCTGTGCTGTTTGAATCCGGTAGATAGACTACAAGGGATCAACAGGTGGAATGCGAAGATAGTGACACTCGCCTTCAGTACGAAGGAAATAGTCATTTTCCAAAGTCACGTATTTGTTGTACGTTTGTGAAATTTCGAGGCATACAAGCGAACTCCTTGCTATCCTCTTTCTTGTTCAACCCGGTGATGAGTGCAGCACGATTAACTTCGTCGGAAGTATGCTCACAAGGAGGACCCTCGAACCCCCAACATGTCACGTGACTCACGTGAACGGCACCCAAACGGTCTTTGTCACGTGCATGGAAATGGAGGCATGAATTTCTTTTTTACATAAAACATTGGACGGGTAGTTGAATAGCCTGGTACATGCTTGACTCTCTTTCCTATGCGCTGAGCTGAAGAAGACTACTCACTCCCATTTACTCTCGAACCCTGCCGCAAAAAATGGGGCGTTTTATTTGACGAGACAAGCTCGCCTCGAAACAATAAGAGCGGCGAAGAGACTTCACCATACAAGGACTCACGATGATCCCAGTAAGCCCGAAACCAGTAGAGGCGTCAACGTCAGGACTCCTGGATTGCCATGACATGATGAGCAGGATTGAACCAAGTGCTGGGCATACGGACGGGTGCTTGTCGCCACAGTTTCTATGGAACAAGTATGGCGGGTAGGAAAGTCTTGCTTGTGGGATGGAAGTGTTTGAGAACCACGCACTTCAGATCGGGATCGACGCTCGTGGGTTTCACTGCTGTATAGGTGGAAGTTGCAAGAAGGGAGGAATGGCGGAACAGCCGAGATTCGACTGTATCAGCCTTATACAGGTGCGCATGCGTGCAGCAGTCAACTACCACAGTGTGCCAGTGATCACACTTAATTCGTGCGTGAAAAAAAGGCACGACGCTCACTTGACATCAGGATGAAATAGTTCCGCGGATGCAAAATGGTCAAGTAGCCCATGCGCTGCAGGATAATCCAAAGCAGTCGTGCATGCGGGATGTCCTTCTTCCAGATGATGGACGCCTCATATAGCATCCTGGAAAATCTTGTGCTTACAGATTGGTCGCTAGCGCCCTGGTGGTATGGGGGTGAGTCGGATTATGACATAGAGCACTGGCAGTGTGTTGCTTAACTCGACGTTTAGTGCTCTTCCAGCAAGCCACTTGCCTTTTCCCAACAACGAGGTGCGCATAGTCGACGTACTCGCTTTGCCTTTCAGTAACATCCGCCAGCTGTGGTTCACTGTCACCCCCACCCGTACGTTGATGCTAAAAGTACCAGCATCTTGTTTCCACGAGTCCGCCACCGATCATCACGAGTGGGTATGTTGGTATATTTAAACCCTTCCCATGTAGGCCCTTGTTCATATCTCACCTGCGGCATGCACGAAATTTCTCCCAGTCATAATACTGCTCGGCTTCTGGAACACCTCATACGCGTATTTAGACCTACCTGTGTCTCCCGGCTTGCGGTAAGCAACTTTTTCTCTGCTCACCCCACGTACTGAGCAGCACAACGCCATGGAAGTAACTCGGACATACTCAATTTGGCAGTACGGTCTGCCAACGGATTCACGGAGAAGTCGCTGACAGTGTCCTGTCATCTACACCCTTGAAATTAACTTTGTTTCCCTATGGAAATGCGGTATCGCACAATATTGCAGCCGTGCCGGCAGCTCGATGAGTGATGATCAGGGCACAGGTACGGGAAAACGTCTTGAACCTATCAAGAATGGATTATTGATTCCGACAGCCAGGACTTTCCGAATGTCAACGGAAGCACAATGCATGTCAGGATCAAAACCTTCGGGACCTTCTAGACCACGTCAGCGGCAAAGCCAGTGATCTAGTCCACGTACCTATGTCGAACACACAAAACGGCTCTGCACCCCGAGATCCCCAAGGGCCCAACCAACATGAAAGGGTCCTTGTCAACCTGAGAAAATTACACTCGCCCAGTCATATTCATACGTTCACGTTCCCATATAACGACGCCACCATGACCCCTGTATGAGCGCACACATCTGAAGCAATTGTAATCAAATAAGCCCTACCAAATAAGGGAAAATGTGACAAGTGTCACGATTGCTATCAGTTTCCTTCCTTCCAAGTCACTGATGTCGACGCAAATGTAGAGGACGCAAGCCGCTTCGGTCTTTCCGGTTTCCTGTTCAAAGTCAGTCTTCCATTTTGCGGAGCAGTCACTTGCACATGGACACAAACGGCAATCAAGGAATGGGAAAGCATCGTGGAGACGTTGATATATGAAAATCGCCAAGACTACCAGGTTCGACCACTTCTGAAGTTCTGCTGCGGGCAAAGTGCTGTCCCACAATAGGATGTGTGTCTCTTGGCAAAGTTTAAGTGTTCACGGGGTCCTCACCCATTGCAATTTCCTGCTCACGACGGTTGTACTTTCATAGTTTCGGAGACATTAGAATACATATACGCTCTATGACCTTCTCCCCACAGCAACGCCCGCTCTCATGCCCCTTCAACTGTGAGCTCGTCAATCGCCTGTCCCGCCACGTGGACGTTGACCTATCTACGACGGGGAGATCTCATCTGTATTCCAATTGGTCGCAAGCAGTAAGTATTGGTTTTTATGCGTGTGGCGTCACTATCACACACTTCTTTCATAGCAATATTGTGCTATGACTATCTGCTGACGTTGAGGAGGGAGGTGGATTTCTTTTGGATGAAACCCCGCAGGTCATGGATGTTCGTACTCTTCGTCGCCAATCGTTACATCACCATTTTGGGCCGTGTACCTACCATGGTGGGTGCGTTCTGGCCACAAAGCTGGGGGGAAGATGGCACGGTACGTGACCATAATATTATCGTTTTTTTGAGCGTCTAATTGCATGTATTAGTTGTCAGTTAACTGCTCATCGTAACGTTTTACATATGTACGACTAACGCATCCTACTCTAGCTGTGAAACGATTTCTGCGTACAATAAATACGTGATTATAATCGTGCAGATCATAGGAGGAAGTACGTGTCATACTTCATCGAGGACATTGCCTCACACTGTGACCAGTCGTCATGATCATTCGGGTGTATGCTTTGTACATGAAAAGCAAGAGAGTTCTCTTTTTCTTGGTTTCGGTCATTCTAGCTGGCATTGCTGTAGGCTGTGTAAGTGTGATGCCTACCGTCATGTCTGTGGATGATAACCATCTTTTATAACCTCATGGACGATGTTGGACATGGCCAGTGGGCCATTCTATCTCCCTTGCCTGCGACAACTCGACCTGTACCAACCCCTCCTCTGCGCCACGGATGCAATGTCCCAACTACCTACGAAGCGTGCGTCTCTTTACCTTCTCCCCTGATCCTGTAATAAGTGCGCCACTTGATTGGCAGGGCTGAAAGTTCGTCGCATTGTCGCCTCTGGGCATCACACGCCTCATTACATCCACAGGGATAGCGATCGCATGGAGCGGTCAGATGACGTTCGATGCAGTGGTGTTCGTACTTACCTTGTGGCGAACATTGCACATCCCAAGGCTAGGAAGCCGCTCTCTATTGGATGTCTTCATACGTGATGGTGAGTGCTATATTCGATCATCTGTCCTTTTCTGACGGTCTGTGTGTACATGTGCTGATCGCTCATCGTTCATCGTCCACAGGTGTATTGTACTTCGGGTGCGTATTGTGTTGTTTCTTGCAGAATTCATTATGGAATATCGTTGACGTGCATACTTGGATAAGACTTATGACTTGTGTTAATGCTGCAAATATCACCATCTTCCTGGTAATGTATTGCAAAATACGTCGTCTTTCACGTCGTCTAAATTTCTTCCTGCATAGGTATGCAATACGGTGTGTCCTCTTTGGAGCCGATTTGACTTGCCTGTTTATCGATATGGTCTCTTACCGCACATCAGTCACCGACGAAATCGCTCATTGCAGGGTTCACCAACGCGTAAGGCTTCTCCTAATCCTGTCCCACCCACCGACTCATGTAGTGATAGTATATCCTCAACTATGGTTTCTCGCCTAATGCTCAACCTCCGTGATCCCAAAATCTCAATGTCCTCTCAACCCGTGACACCTATTGCCCTTGCGAATTGGCGGCGCAATCCAATGTTTGAGCTACGGACATTGAAAGAATATAGAAGAAAAAAAACAGATAATACATATGTTGCAGAAGGTTGAATGTCCTTAGTACTATGTTCCTATAATGTTGTCCAGCCCGGTCCTTCAGTTTACTCAAGTAGTTGATGCGGTGAAATATCACTGCCCCTGGCAGCAGGGTCTTGAAGTGATCAAGGACACTTGCTTTTCAACTAAGAACTTGTCGAGATGTCAGTCGAGGCAAAAGGGCCTTATTCCAATTTGCAGATACAGATTCATAACAGCCTCACTAGATCTTTCGACTGTTTCACCCGGACGCCTACAGTAGTACAGCGTGATGTCGTCAGAAGATTGTTACACTTGAATTTGAAAGGTGAAAGAGTACGCGGTAATTAAACGGGGGTCTCTGATGCGTTCCAATCATAACCCTCCAGGACTTTGATCATGACTCGAACATCCATGTTCCACATGCATTCACTTTGCGCTCACCATTTTTGATCTAATCATCTCACTGCTTTTACCATGCATCACACTGATCATATGTAGCCGTGACGGATTGATGCACGAATGAACTCATGACCCGCCGAGAGTTCGACATCTAGATGTGGCGTGTTTAATTCGAGCGTTTAGACCGCATGCCAAATACATACATATGACATACGTTGCCACAGTTACCCCAAAGCACACTGCACGTGACTCAAGACACCGCGGATGCTTGTGTCGTCCGACACAGCCGGCTTGATCAACAAGGATGAGTATCTATTGCGCCCTGTCTCAGTCGAGACAAATCGACCATCTTTCTATGACCGACACGATAGCGTACAGCAACTGGTGTCGAAAGAAGAACTTAAGTATATGCGCCTAGCGTGGAGTGGTACCAAGTGATGTGGGTTCTCTAACAGGTTGGTTCATATCGGTCTTTGCGGTGCGTGTCAACACTTATCATGTCGCATTACCATTACTGTCAAGTATCGGTCTCCTCTAGCGACTTTGGCGATCCCATTGGCATATTTGTCCGCTCCAATGCCGCTATGAGTCTCTTTGGTGCTTTAGCCAATGTTCATGGGAAGCTGACGGTTTTCTAAACGCCAGAGATACCAGGGTATCTCTCTCAGTCGTAACATTGGACGGGTAGTTGAATAGTGCTTGGCTCCCAACAACGAGGTGCATAGTCGACGCACCTGCCCTGCCTTTCAGTAACGTCCACCAGCTGTGGTTCACTGTCACCCCCCCGCCTGTACGTTGATGCTAAAGCTACCAGCATCCTCTTGTGTTCACCAGTCCGCCACCGATTACCACTAGCGGGTATGTTAGTCTGTTTAAACCCCTCCCTTGTAGGCCCTTGTCCATGTCTCACCTGCAGCCTGCGCGAAATTTCTCCTAGTCATAATACTGCTCGGCTTCTGGAACACCTCACACGCGTATTTAGACCTACCTGTGTCTCCCAGCCCGCGTAAGCAACTTTTTCTCTGCTCACTTCACGTACTGAGTAACACAACGCCATGGAAGTAACTCGGACATACTCAATTTGGCAGTACGGTCTGCCAATGGATTCACGGAGAAGTCGCTGACAGTGTCCTGTCATCTACACCCTTGAAATTAACTTCGTTTCTCTATGGAGATGCGGTATCACACAATATTGCAGCCGCAGCTCGATGAGTGATGATCAGGGCACAGGTACAGGAAAACGTCTTGAACCTATCAAGAATAGATTATTGATTCCGACAGTCAGGACTTTCCGAATGTCAACGGAAGCACAATGCTCGTCAGGATCAAAACATTTGGGACCTTCTAGACGACGTCAACGACAAAGCCAGTGCACATACCTATGTCGAACACACAAAACGATTCCGCACCCCGAGATCCCCAAGGGCCTAACCAACATGAAATGGCCCTGGTCAACCTGAGAAAATTACAGCCACCCAGTCATATTCATACGTTCACGTTCCCATGTAATGATACCATGACCCGTGTATGAGCGCACATTGCACAATGTGACAAGTGTCACGATTGCTATAGTTAGTTTCCTTCCAAGTCACTCATGTCGACACAAATGTAGAGGACGCAAGCCGCTTAGGTCTTTCCGGTTTTCTGTTCAAAGTCAGTCTTCCATTTTGCAGAGCAGTCATTTACACATAGAAACAGATGGCAATTAAGGAATGGGAAAGCATTGTGGAGACATTGTTGTATGAAAATCGCCAAGACTACCGGGTTCTACCGCTTGTGAAGTTCTAGCACGGGCAAAGTGCTGTCCCACAATAGGATGTACATATGTCTCTTGGCAAAATTAGGTGTTTACGGGGTCCTCACCCATTGCAAGTTCCCGCTCACGACGCGTTGTGCTTTCATAGTTTCGGAGACAATAGTATATATGCATTCTATGACCTTCTTTCCACAGCAACGCCCGCTCTCATGCCCCTTCAACTGTGAGCTCGTCAATCGCCTGTCCCATCACATGGACGTTGACCCATCTACGACAGAGAGATCTCATCTGTATTCCAATTGGTCGCAAGCAGTAAGTATTGGTTTTTTTGTGTGTGACGTCACTATCACACACTTCTTTCATAGCAATACTGTGCTATGATTATCTGCTGACGTTGAGGAGGGAAGTGGATTTCTTTTGGATGAAACCCCGCAGGTCGTGGATGTTCGTACTCTTTGTCGCCAATCGTTACATCACCATTTTGGGCCGTGTACCTACCATGGTGGGTGCAGTTCTGGCCACAAAGCTGGGGGGAAGATGGCACGGTACGTGACCATAATATTATCGATTTTTGAGTGTCTAATTGCATGTATTAGTTGTCAGTTAACTGCTCATCATAACGCTTTACATATGTACGACTAACGCATCCTACTCTAGCTGTGAAACAGTTTCTGCGTACAACAAATACGTGATTATAACCGTGCAGATCATAGGAGGAAGTACGTGTCATACTTCATCGAGGACACCGCTTCACACTGTGACCAGTCCTCATGATCATTCGGGTGTATGCTCTGTACATGAAAAGCAAGAGAGTTATCTTCTTCTTGGTTTCGGTCATTCTAGCTGACATTGCTGTAGGCTGTGTAGGTGTGATGCCTACCATCATGTCCGCGGATGATAACCATCTTTTATAACCTCATGGACGATGTTGGACATGGTCAGTGGGCCATTCTATCTCCCTTGCCTGCGACAACTCGACCTGTACCAACCCCCCCTCTGCGCCATGGATGCAATGTCCCAACTACCTACGAAGCGCGCGTCTCTTTACTTTCTCCCCTGATCCTGTAATAAGTGTGCCACTTGATTGGCAGGGCTGAAAGTTCGTCGCATTGTCGTCTCTGGGCATCACACGCTTCATTACATCCACAGGGATAGCGATCGCATGGAGCGGTCAGATGACGTTCGATGCAGTGGTGTTCGTACTTACCTTGTGGCGAACATTGCACATCCCAAGGCTAGGAAGCCGCTCTCGATTGGATGTCTTCATACGTGATGGTGAGTGCTATATTTTATCATCTGTCCTTTTCTGACGGTCTGCGTGTAGATGTGCTGATCGCTCGCCGTTTGTCGACCACAGGTGTATTGTACTTCGGGTGCGTATTGTGTCGTTTCTTGCAGAATTCATTATGGAATATCGTTGACGTGCATACTTGGATAAGACTTATGACTTGTGTTAATGCTGCAAATATCACCATCTTCCTGGTAATGTATTGCAAATACGTCGTCTTTCACGTCGTCTAAATTTCTTCCTGCATAGGTATGCAATACGGTATGTCCTCTTTGGAGCCGATTTGACTTGCCTGTTTATCGATATGGTCTCTTACCGCACATCAGTCACCAACGAAATCGCTCATTGCAGGGTTCACCAACGTGTAAGGCTTCTCCTAATCCCATCCCACCCACCGACTCATGTAGTGACAGTATATCCTCAATTATGGTTTCTCGCCTAATGCTCAATCTCCGTGATCCCAAAATCTCAATGTCCTCTCAACCCGTGACGCCTATTGCCCTTCCGAATTGGCGGCGCAGTCCAATGCTTGAGCTACGAACATTGAAGGAATATGGAAGAAAAAAAATAGATACTACATATGTTGCAGAAGGTTGAATATCCTTATTATGTTCCTGTAATTTTGTCCAGCCTGGTCCTTCAGTTTACTCAAGTAGTTGATGCGGTGAAATATCAATGCCCCTGACAGCAGGGTCTTGAAGTGAGCAAGAACACTTGCTTTTCAACTAAGAACTTGTCAAGAGGTCGGTCAAAAAGGACCTTGTTCCAATTTGCAGATACAGATTCATGACAGTCTCACTAGATCTTTCGACCGTTTCACCCGGACGCCTACAGCGTAATGCCCTCAGATGATTGTTACACTTGAATTTGGAAGATGAAAGAGTAGGCGGTAATTAACCGGGGGGCTTCTGATGCGTTTCAATTATGACCCGCCCACCAGGAGTGTGACTCGAACATCCACGTTCCACATGCACTCACCTTGCGCTCACCATTTTTGATCTTATCATCTCAATCACACTGATCGGTGACACACATATGTAACCGTGATGGACTGATGCACGAATGGGCTCATGACCCGCCGAGTGTCCAAGGTCTAGATATGGCGTGTACGAGCCGCACCAAGGCCTTACATAAGGAGGACAAGGTCGACGGAGAATGCCGCAAGTCTAGACTGCATGTCAAATACCTTGCCACATTACACAGTGGCGGTTTCAATATTTTCAGACGCTTTAAAGAGTATTCGAAAGTGAAAACAATATTTTTTATTATGATTCAAATTACCACGCTCTTATAAAATTTTATTCCGAGAAGGCTTATAATTTTTATTGCCAGTCTATATTGGGAAAAACATTATGATATCTATCCAAAGACAATTGAAAATTATATATGGCATGAATGTCACAAGGTTATTGACAGCATTATCTTCCTAAAAAGATTGCAACAATAGGTAAAGTTTAAATTTGGAAATCACTTTGCAGGTGCACTTAATTTAATGTTACACAATAGATTCTGAGATCATCGAAATAATAGCTTTTCCAATGATCAAAATGTAATATGAAAGTAAATATTTAGAAATCAGTTTCCATATGCTCAGAAGTGATCACGCAGTGAGTGGGCACAAGGTGCCCAATGCCTGCCCAGTAATCTCCGCATTAGGTATTCATTTCGTCAAACCTTGAATGCAATCAAGCATATTTAGGTGATGGTGTAGACAGAGATGATAGCTTGACACAGTGCTGAGAAAGAGTTAGCATATCGTGAGCATTGTCTTCGAAGGGGAGTATGAACAAAGTAATTTGAGGTGGCCGGCAATTATAGCTGTTATATTTCGTATAGTTTGTGGCAAGAGGAAGATGGACCAATGATCTAGGACAACGTGGTCACGCGATAATCGAGCTGACAGTGTGGACAAGCTTAAACTAGCATGCATGTTTGTCACATTGCTTCCGCCAGCTCGCAAAAATATGGTACTGTTCTATTATCTTATCATGTTTCGGTCTACTGTAAATATTAGTCTGTCTAGTGGTATGTGGCATACAAGGGTACATGGGATTACAACTTGGAATCTGGAAAGATAGTGAAAAAGGTGCACATGGCCACAGGGTTTACGGACCTGTCGAAGTAAATTGTGTCTATGTACATATTTTTCGGAGGCTAGATGCTGAGAAGGACATGAATTGGGAAGGCTTCGAACACTTCTGTGAAGACAGCCTTTCATCTGTAGAACTTGAACCTCTCCTTGAACCTGTTCTTGATCTCCATCAAAAAATTGTCAAATAATGTCCTGTCATCAGCCACCCATCGCAAAACTAGCTACCATGTGGTATCATCCTCCAACAGAGGAGTCGTCTTTGTTTGCTGAGCTGCTGAGTGGCCTTGATAGAATCGAAGCCCTCTGGGCTTCACCAAGATGATCACCATGAAGTCGAGCCATTCTTGTTAAAACCTTTGCAATGATTCGGTTGCAGGACATCGTTCATAAGTTATTTATCAATGTCTACACATGTTAGGTAAATCATGCAACACTGAATGTTGAGAATCTAGTTAGTATTACGAAACATTCACAATAGTGCACAACTTATCTTCGCACCGCTTCAGTCTTTGTGTATACCAACACATGGCATCTATGGACAAATTTAATATTACTGTAATAGACGCTCTATTAATGGACAACCTACCTAGGCCTATTGGTGGGTGGAAAAGAGAAAGAAGTGTTTCTGAGAGAAGTCAGTGTTGATATACAGAACACAACTCACGGTCATGTGCATATCCACCATCACCATGAAGCAACTGTACACATGACTGTGAGTTGTGATCAATATATCAATGTTGACTTTTCTCACAAACACCTGTTCTACCCCCATATATCAGTCGCTTAGCTTAGTATACATCTAATACTGTGTAGTAGAGATGCTGTCAGATGGTGTTAAAGTGTGTCATTGATACAATTTGCCCATAGTGGATTCAAAACTACGAGGATATATCCTCCAGGAAAGATTACAGCATGATGGGCAAGATTATCATTGACACGATTCCTGGAATGACACAGCAAATAAGTTGGACCCTCGTCAACCTATTATACCTCGCTGTATGTCCCCCGGAATGGGGTATATGCAGCTAATTCAACGTTATCACAGTTGTCCTATCTCATGTTTCATTGGGTCACTGGCATCCCATTCGACAATGAACTACACACAGGGGCATACGACAACCTTACCCTATGGGAACAAACTGATGATGGTGCACAGTACACTCCTTCCAAGAAATGGTTGTTCACTGCACCCATCCTATAAGATAGTGAACAACGGCACACATGGCAACAGGGTTTATGGACCTGTCGAAATCTATGGTTGCAAGAAGTGCGAGCTACATCCCATAGGCTTCTGAGTTTTCACATGCATATGGTCGTCAAGACATTGCTCAAGGACTATTTAGGAACAAGTAAATTGTATCTACATGTACATAACCTGCACATACAGTCTACCAGAGCCACATGCTCTATTCCTAAGGCCGTTTTCAGTCGCTTGCCATGAATTGACTATCATGATGTACCTGAGTCAGTTGTAGTATGACAACCTCCTCCTGAGAATACTGCCACTGCACAAAGTGACACATCACCCATGATGGATGGACAAATTCTAACGCATCTGAAAGTTTAGCACTGTAGAGGGATGCAGGAAAGTGTGGATAGCGACAAAATGGGTTGAGCATATCTTCATTCACATGTAGCTGGCGTTGAATGATGAATTTGACTTCTCCTTCATGAAAGATTATGTACTTGATACTGCCAGGAACGGCAGTAGAAGTGCAGCCCCTGGGGTAGAAGAAGACTAAACTGTTACCAATATGGGTGGAATGGCAACTGAAGGTAGATCCACCAAATCAGAAGTGGGAATAGAAGACATGCGATTTTGCGGAAGTGAGTTTGCAGAGATCAATTGGCACTGAGGACAGGACTTTGTCCAACTCATAGGTAGTGTCATATGACAGGTCTCCACCAGCAGATAGGTATTTGTCAAATAAAGATTTGCAACACTGAATAGCCTTCGGACGTTCTGGATGAGACAGCCAGCATCTGATCTGAGAACCTTGCACGAACGTGTTCAAAACAGTCTCCTCTTGCTGACCTATGGATAACATGAGCATCATGGACACCTGTAACTCTGGAGTGGCATACCAAATTGGTGATTCGTTGGCATGCTGTTGCAAGTGTCCGATAAGGCGTTCATATGGGAAGCTCCACCATGACCTTACAGGTCCAAAAAGTCTGAGGTAGTCATAAACATGGATAGCCATATGATAATTCGGATGTATGTGCACATGGGGGAAGATCTCTGGCAAAGACTTGAGCCAACTTGTGACATAACTGTGGTATGCGGTCATGCAGTCCTCTGTCATGCTTCGCAGACATGTGATGCGCACAGCATGGACCAGGTTCATGGTGTGCTCCAAGATGTGAAGATATTGGGATTCTAACTCATCAATGGGCTCCTTGTAACCTTGTCCCCATAGGCTTATTAATGCCAAGGGGAGATAAATCGTGACCATGGTACGCCACTCATCAGCTTTCAGGGTACCTGCCCTAGTGTCGCCGAAATTATGTGGTACTGATCTCATCCATGACGGGGTGTGAGTATCTTTAATGACTTGCCGGATTCAGTGCATCACCTCTGGAGTCGATGTTTGGACGACGGGGGGAGCTTTCATAGGCTGGTTCTGACGCTGCACAGATATAAGTTGAAGGGTATCTGGAGACCTGATACGATACTCACCCAAGCCAACAAGGTGTCTACCCAGCATGCTTTGCACACCTTCTTCCCCACCTTCCCCTTCCCCCAGTCTGGTTGAAGATTGAGCCCTGCTGCTACATACTGTAAAGCTTCAATGTTCTTGGCCTGTAATTTCCGTCCTAGTTGGGAGATGTAGCGAGCCTTGTTAATTGACTCGTTGTCACAGGAGTCCTCCATGGCACTCAGGAGAAGCCTCTGAATAGTGATAATTTGCTTTTGACTATTGGGATTTAATCTTGTGACTTCGCTTTCATCTGTGTTGCAAAAGTTGTACTTGAACGCTGGACATGGTTCACTTGCTAAACGTGCTGTCACTGTCATGAGTCCCAGGTGTTCACGAAACTTGTCCTGGGTCAGCCCCTCGAGCAGGCAGTGCATCAGGTCAACTACCAACTGGTGTGGGGGGTTCCAATAAGGGAGGCGCCAGAGTGGCGACCATCTCACCCCATAAGTATGGAAAAGCTTCATGTGTTTAGCTGCCAAATGAGCCTGCTGGTAAGTCTCCGCTTGCAATCGTAGAAGAGCATGATTGCGAAATTGCCAGTTGTCTGAAGTGATGTCTGTCCGCCTGAGGGTATCGATATGAGAGCAATTGCATGTAGTGCAGTAAAAGTGACTAGTCACCACTGCTAACTGTGCAGTCTTCCTGGTGGCTGGAAGGTCATATACGACACAAGCCAAGGCTGTGCGAACGACTCAATTTCTCCAGGAGCCTGTATGAGAAAACTGCATGCCTCGATCCCAGCTGGTGACCATATGGTTGATCAGCAGGTCCAGAAAATGATTGATCTGGTCTCCAGAAGGCTTGTTTGGACCAGGGATAATCCCTGCCAGATACATGTTTTCAGGCTTATACCGCATGTCCTGGGGAAGGTTCAGGCATACACAGGATATGATGCCGCAAGAAGTCGTCGCATTACACTGTCGGTTACCCTTGATATTGAATAAGTCTACATTTAGAGAGAATACGAGGCGACCTTCATCCCCGCGATCTGCAAACAGTTTCTCCCCATCAGGTCCTTTGAACGTCCATAAGAAGTCACTGTCCCAGATGTCCCTCAAGAGAAAAGGTTGATGATTTAGATTCTCGACCAAATGATCGCAGGGCTTGTCCATGAGTTGTTCCAGTCCAGGCCTTGCAAGTAAGGCTGCAATGTAGTCATGAAAATGGTGGTAAACAAAAGTCTTAATGGGAAGTTTGCATCCATCCTCTGGATCCTTGACAAGCATAGCATTACAAATGTCGTCACCAGGCCGAGGCATGTTTGTACAAAGCGTAGGGTATGAGCATTTCCCCTTTTCAGTTCGAGGTTTGTATGTGCAGCTGCAAGTAGGACACACTGTGTACACTGTTGTGCAGGGCTCAAGACTGAAGCGGGAGAGTGCAGCTGGTATAGGTTTGGGGATTTGTGCCAGGGTACGGTCATGTAGCGCATCCAGCCATGGACCGACTAGGTCGAACACCAAGCCGATGACAAGGGAAATCACTTGTAGGAAAAATTCCCCTGCCCTATGGCCAACACCCAGCACCAACATGTTGACAGCAGCAAGGAGAAGGGAGACCTGGGCTATTTCATTGCAACCATCAATCAATGACTTGAAATGGTGTGCTACATAACCATGATTAGTGGAAAGTTGTGATCTTAGGAAGACATACATACATGAATCATAGTCTATTGGATTCCTGTCATCCTCTTTGGGGACAATGCACCCTTCTAGCTCATCACAAAGCCTGGCAAGCTCTTCCTTGTGCATCGTAACAGAATCCACTTGTCTGTTCACATCACGCAAAGCCCTCCTAATGCCCTCAACATCGGTATGGAGTCACCGAGAGCTAACGGTGGAGGAGAATCGCAGCAAAGTTTGGATTCATTTCTCAATAGAATCAAGTACCTTGTGTGCCTTCACCATATGACTGTTACTTTCATGGTTAAATGTTGGGGAACTACGTCTTCATAGCATTCAGCCACGCAAGCACAGAAACAACTATAGATATTCCCTGTTCATAATATTTGTAGTGGCCATCACAGGGATGTCACAGAGATATATCGCTGGCAAGATCATCGCAAATAGTCAAACCGGGAAAGGCAGAAGTAAGTGCATCCATGTCTGCCTGCGGTGAAGACTGTGTGGCACGCGCGCGCTCGTCGGGAAGGGTTTGACTGGGGCATTCATCTCGTCATCGGATATCAGCAAGGTGTATCGCACAAAGTGCCAGAGAGAGGTGTTTGCCTTTGGGATTCGCCATGATGCCATGGTCATCCACCTCGCAACACAATGTACAGAGACAGTGAAAATATTGAGAATGAGTGGGCATGAGGGAGAATAGCAGAGTGAAATCAGGTGATAAATTGTGTGACTGCCCCTACCAGATTATATGCCCCAGAACATGGCACACAGAAACAGTCTTCGTAACCCAGTCATCGCCACATACTCAGTGTGGAACAACACCAATGACCATTGCCATGACACCCATTAGGCTGAAGTTTTGTGTGAGACAAGGGCAGCACAAGGGAATTATAAATGAGGCAACTTACGAGGGGGGATATTCCTACAGTGATATTCGTTAGTTTCGAGTACAAGGGAATCATGAATGAGGCAACTACAAGGGGATTAATCCCTAGTGATATTCGTTATTCTGAAGTACAAGGGGATTGAGCAAGGCGACTTACAAGGGATCGGAGGCAGCTCACAGGGGATCACATTGGCAAGTAACTAAATTGCAGTGGCCGCTAAAAGCATAGGATGACCTAGGAATGTGTGGTTGGTTAAAAATGTGTACGGTGCTCAATTAAATATGCTTAACTTCAGTGGTACCTCTACAATCCTTTCTGGTGAATTTTGGAGAATCGACTGCAATCCTATTGCAATATTGCGCTGACTATCTATCACTGCAAGCATTTCACAATTTTTCTTCAGCAAACATGCTGAAAAAATTGAAGAAAGAGATACTCTTTTTTGACACATGTTTTCAAAGAGAAAAGGCAATAATAACACTTTGTTTTCTTTGCATGATTTACTAAAAAACATTGATTGATGCTAATACCCATTAGTGAAGATCCTAATGGGCATTACCATTAATTCATGTTTTTTGGCAGAAAAGACAAAGAAAACATCACATTATATTCACCTTTTTTCTATGAAAACAGCTGAAATAAAAGAGTATCTCTTTTTTCAATTTTTTCAGCATATTTTGGGATGAAAAATTGTGAAATGCTTGCAGTGTATCACATCATATTATGTGACTGCATTTAAACATGAACACGACTTCTAAATACTTGTTCTTTACAAAATTGTCTACTATATATATTGGCATTATGTGTCTATGTGCTACTAATTGATCCAATACAATTGGTATGATAATACCGAGACTGTTAGAAAGTTAGTAATGTCGACGTTGCGCCCAACGATGAGCAACTTACCTGTGGGTGGGTGGAAAAGAGAAAAAGATGTTCATGAGAAAAGTCAATGTTGATATACAGAACACAACTCACGGTCATGTGTATACCTACCTTCACTGCGAAGAGATTGTGCACGTGACCGTGAGTTGCATTCAGTATATCACTGCTTGCTTTTCCCATAAGCACCTTTTTCCTTTCCACCCACCAACAGGTAAAGTTGCTCATCATTAGGATGGCCGTTATGCTAATTCCAGCCCCCAGTGTCTAGCCTCCCAAAAATATATATTATGTATACTAGATACAATTTAATTGTTCTTAAATAGTCCTTGAATTATGTCTCGATGGCCGTATGAGTGCAAAAACATGCAGCATAGTTCCATGCATTGTTCACTGTGTTGTAATTCAAGTTGTAAGTCCGTCCACCCTTGCAAGTCGCATACTGGTAGACAGGCTGAAACATGCAGTGGGTTGAAAATACAATAAGATAATAGAACAATAGTTCTGACTAATTACTCCTAGATCTCCTAAATCATTGTTCTGTCTTTTGTCCGTGCTCAATGTTTTTAGCGATTACTGAATTATTTTCCAAAGCGGATCACCTATGATCTGTCTCTTGTCAACTGGTATAAGTTGTTCTCCGATGAGGGTGACTAACCACAATATCATAGGTGAGTTTCACTGCGAAGGCCATGGTCAGTAGTTGTGTTAGGAATTGTACTGCAGCGCACATGGCTCCAATTAAGGTCCACACCGAAGATGTGTTGCCCCTCCGCTGCACTTCTGAATCCCCCTTGGATTTCTTCCAGACTGTTATCGTGTTATCCGCATCATTATTGGAAGATGCAGCGATAATTCCCAGATGGTCCGTTCCTTTGTATGTCTGATATGTATTTGTGTGGGTGCAGAGTTTACTGTTAAGTTTCTAAGGATACTTACTACAATTGTCTGTGCCCGTGCCATTTTCGAATGGCGTAGGAGCTGTCACAGGGCTCCAGTATTCTTTTCGAAAATATAAACTAAGCCATTGTCGGATCCTCCGACAACCATTGTGCCATCCTCCGCGAATGCTACCTGCTTTGGGTATGTTTTCAGCGGTTTGGTATCGTATGTCCTTATGCAACTTCTGTCATTCAGCCGGTGCAGGCTGAAGCCGCTGATAGCATTGTCTATCATGAACATACTTCCCATCTCATCAATGCATGTGCTGCCGCTGTGTGCAGATCAGGTCAGTTTGTTTTCTGAAACATTATGGTGTCTTACTCACGCCATCATTCCTGTGGTCCTCGTTTCAATGACCACTCCATCGTCACTTCTCAGAATATGTCTTGTAAGGACCATTTTGTCAGGTGAGTGTGTTACTCTCAGTGTCTCAGTGACTTACATGTTTCCATCATACATCCCAAAGACTATGACATCACAGCCTCGGATGTATACAGCGCAGGGAATTGATGTCGTTAACTGCATGCTAAACATGCTCAAGAAGCGATTCCTGGAATCAAGTGTCCAGGCCTGAATGCATCTATCCTGCATTGCCACGATGATCCGATTTCCCATGCCGTTACCTGCATCTGAAGTGATGGCCATGACTTCATGGCCCCCACTAATTCTCCTGGAAACCACTTCTTCGAATTCCACTGCAGTGTTTGGGCTCTGCCTCCAGATAGCCAAATTGCTGAGTGCTGTTCCACAGCACAGGATTTCCTGAATTCCATCATTTGGCGCCAGCCAAGCAACGGCCATGATGGGGTCTTGGGGGCTTCAGATTTGTGGAGGCTGAGCTAGCTGGATCTTCTGGCATAAGTCCCACATCCTCAGTCCATCAAAACCTATTAGCTGTTATGATTGTCTGGAGCACCAGCATTGATAGTCTTACCTCCACTTGCCAGCAGTGTCTCAGAGTTCGATACTGCCAGACAGAGGATGGTGTCTTGATGCCATTGCAAATGGCAGTCGAGTGTGTACTTCGCAGGAAACTTGAACGAAAAATTGAAGACCATAGGGTGAATATTGACGCGAGCATGATGATGTGTGAAGTATTTTACATCGTTTCTGTTATTGTTTAACACCCTACCAGCAGCCAAGTGTGCTTGGTGCCATTATCATCGATGCTTTCCCCCTTATTTTTGTCCATTCTGACAACAGCAGTCGAAAACAAAGTGCGTCCATTTCGTGAGTTGACCATGATTACAATTATGATAATTATTGTTTTATGATTACATACAATTACAACTATTATTTTATTATGACTATGATTACAATTGTATCCGTTATTGTTTAACTCATCAAGGCATTACTTTCAGTGTGTCCGTCCATTTCATAACTTGACTACAATTACAATTAATGACTATTATTATATTATTATTACAGCCCTTCACGACCACACAACGCATGACCATGACAATTATGCAAACTTTTCTCATCTATAGCTCCTCACGAATGATCACTAATATCATTTAGGCAATTACATAGTGTCCATATATAGTGACTCGCCATGGGGGAACTTGGTAGATTACACTCCTCTCTTCTATGTGAGTGAATAGCCGGCCATCCACCACCCCATCCACCACACTGACTGGAGAAGATTTAGCATGCTTCGTGCTCAAGATGAACATCACTTCGCAAGTGCTGGGAGGCGCACAAAACCATTGGGTCGTTGTGAGTGAAGCTTTGCGATCCCCCCACTACCAAGTTGAAGCCAGGCTAGACATATGTGCAAGAAATCTACGCACACGATGGGCCAGACAAAGTCTACCTCTCCACAAACATGGGCCAAGGAATGCGTGGCATGCGAGAGTTGGCAAGTTATCTGCCAGCTTTATGGTGTCTTGCACCCTTGTTCTCTTGGCCTACCTTATAGACCTAGCCTCGTTTATCCCATCCCTGGTGCTTTGTTTTTGTTGTGTATTGCTCTGCGTGAGCTACAGTGACTCTGAAAACCCTTTCCATGTTTGCCCTATTTTCAGTGCATGCAGTGTACTGCCAGACACATGGAGAATCACACTAAGCTTTGGTGGAGTCATAAATAGTACATAGTCCTGGCTGCAATTTGGCTCCTAGGTCATGTGATTTCATTCACATGGTCTGGAGATATGGCCATTTTAAAACAGCATGTTGATGGAAAGGGTTTTTTCACTTTTGAATTTACAAGGGTATTTGGATATTATCAGTACTTGGTATATCCACCTTTTGCTCTAAGCACTTCCTCAACCCTTCTAGGCATGCTTTCAATTAGTTTCTGACACTCCTCCAGTGAAATCCCCTCCCACTCCACCTGAACTCTCTCCCATAGCTCATGAATCTCATTAGGGGGGTTTCATACCCTGCAAACCTTTTTTTCAGGCAACCCCAGAGATGTTCAATGGGATTGAGGTCAGGAGACTGTGCAGGCCATACCATGGTCCCAAACTCCTGCTCTTCTAGCCAGTCTCTAACCTTTTTGCAAGTATGCTTGGGATCACTGTCTTGCTGAAAGATTGTATCAGATGGATTGAGACCATAATGCTCCAATGTTTGTTGAAGCTCATCCTTCAAAATCTGAAGGTAAAGGTCCCCATCCATCCTACCATCAATCTTTGTAGTGTAGCCAACACCATCCCAAGTCATACACCCCTACATCATCAAGGAACCCCCTCCAAACTTGAGAGTTCCTTGTACCAGCCTATCATTAAGTCCCTCCCCAGCCTTTTTCCAAGCCCACTTGCATCCATCTGACCCTAGGCAATTAATTTTGGTCTCATCAGACCATACAACCCCCTTCCAGTCCTCTATAGTCCAGTCCTTGTGGGTATAAGCAAAATCCAAGTGAGCCTTGTGATGTCTGGCTGAGAGAATAGGATGTTTGGTCTTGACTACAGACTTCATACCAGATTTTTTCAAGTGATGATGAACAGTATTAGCAGAGAGAGGCTGGTTGATGATGTTTCCAAGGGCTTTGGTGACTTGAACTGCATTTTCAGCCTTGCCAGAGGTAATAAGATGTTCAGCATGGCAAATATTGGCAGGGGAAAGCTTAGAAGGACAGCCTCCAAGGGCCTTAGGAAGGCTAGAATGCCTCTTAGAATGAAGTTTGGATATAGTAGAGGGGCTGACACCAATTTGCTTGGTAATAGCTTCACCAGAATGGCCAGAGTCAAGCAAAGAGAGAATGGTGCTTTGCTGAGTAAGAGAAAGGGGTCTGACCATAATGGTGGTTGGGAACAAAGAGGTATTTGAATTTTTTTAAACTCAGACATATTGTTTACACATGTATCTTTGTTTGTATCACCAAACAATAGCAATTATTGGACATTTTGAATAAGATCTTAGTTACCAATTCAAAAGTGAAAAAACCCTTTCCATGGACATGCTGTTTTAAAATGGCCATATCTCCAGACCATGTGAATGAAATCACATGACCTAGGAGCCTAATTGCAGCCAGGACTATTTACTATTTATGACTCCACCAATGCTTAGTGTGATTCTCCATGTGTCTGGCAGTACACTGCATGCACTGAAAATAGGGCAAACATGGAAAGGGTTTTCGGAGTCACTATATATGTATGGCGTAGTGTGGGTGTGGGGTGCGACTCTCGGCATTAAATTCCCAGAAGATATGTAGCGCATTTTGCTCCCTGTGCGAAGAATTGGACTAAGTATCAGACGAGTACCTTGATTCCTTGTAATATGCGCATATAAAACTAGTCATAGGCGAAGGTAACAATATTAGAAACAAAGATGTTGCCTTGGAAAATGCCGTCATCTAAAGACAACAAAAAAAACAAACCAGGTATTTTGAGTGAGTATGACAAGCAACCCCTGCCCCTCATAAAGAGCTTCATTTTGTCGACAATGAACAGAAACCCCATGCCACCTGCTAGGTCGCAACCTGCGAGATTGCAATCCATTCCACTTCCCTATTTTAGGCCAGAGGCCCTACAAGTCCTGCCCCTCCTATCCTCACAGAGGGAAATGGTGTACCAACAGATCTTGCATGTCATCAGTAGCGGCAGAACAAGAAATGAGTGCCACGAAGACCCAGGTCCCTCTAGGGGATGGTGTAAAGTTGCCCAGGGCGAAGTCACCCCACTTTACTCTCACACAAAGTGTACCCCCGTCACCTGCGGCCTTCAAAGGCAGTCAGCTTCGCTTCTACTAGTGTCCTCCCTGACAAAGAAAGACTACCTTCGCCTTCACCATCAGAATCTTCCCTCAGCTCGCTTGAATCTCTTGAGCTTGAAAAAATTCCGAAGCTGCCTGGTGAAGTGGGTAGGCTGGGAAGGGGTGGATACAACCTTGAGGAGCACTTGAAATGGACTGACAATGAGATACGTGAACTGAAGGTATGTTTTAGGTGATATACTCACCCTTGCAGTAACTAAGCAATACTTGCTAGCGAGTCATCCACGCAGCAGTGAAAAAGTACCTTGATACAACAAAAAGCAGGTCCTTCCAAGACTTGGAGGCTGTTCGGAAAGTAACTGACCTTGTAGGATGTTCAGCCATATCAAGGGAAAGCACCAACTGACTCATCTTAGGCCAAACGAATGCTTCCCACAACTCGAAGACTATCAGAACTGCTGGCCAGTTCTAGACTTAATCCACCTTCGTCTCAAGTACCTTTCATCAAGGCATCGACAAAAGCATCGAAGAGAGTCCTCGGAATGCGCCTCTGCATAGATCACCTCTTTTGTATTTCTATCATGTCTATCATGTTTTCCCGGTTTGTGTACTTGTACTCGTAGGTCTGCGTCACGTCGCGCTGCTGCCAGACTCCCACTTAGCGGGCCTCCTGTACCTAGGAATGTGGGTGTGAAAAATGTATCTGTATACGGCTCAATTGAATATGCTTAACATAACTTCAGCGGTATTTTTATGATCTTTTCCGGTGAATTTTTGAGAGTCAACTAATTATGTGTCTATGTCTATGTACTACTAACTGATCCAATACGATTGATATGTTATGTTATTACTGAGAGGACTTGTTAGGACGTTGACGTTGCACCCAACAATGAGCGACTTACCTGTGGGTGGGTGGAAAAGAGAAAAGACATTCATGGGAGAAGTCAACATTGATATACAGAACGCAACTCACGGTCACGTGTATACCCACCCTCACCTGCGAAGAAATTGTGCACGTGACCAGTGAGTTGCAGTTCAGTATATCAACGCTTGCTTTTCCCACGAACATCTTTTCTCTTTTCCACCCACCCACAGGTAAGTCGCTCATCATTAGGGTATCTACTGTGCTAATTCCAGTTCTGATTCTCAGCGTTTTGTCTGTAGATGCCGAGCTCCTGTATATACATAGATACATTAGTATAATACATTGCTCAACCTATGAATAATGTCGAATCAGTGCGAAGTTTTTGAACCAGGCGATAGTAGATTCCAATCAACAGTAACTGAAAATGGCAACATGTGAAGCGCACACTAAGTTATGTAAGTTCATACATGCTATTGGCTCAGCTGTCATTCTAATACCTGCGGGAGTCCTAGATCATTGGTATACTCTCGTCAGGCATCCTCGTGAAGCGGTGATAATGGTTACACTATTGTTTGAGGATTTTTGGATTTTTCCCCTCCGGAATATTACGTGTCAAACAAATGGCTAGATAACACCCTTGTGCTAATCTCGCAAGTTAGATGGGGTGCCGTAAGTAACAGACAACAGTGTGTATGACGCGATGGCAACGGTGAGTAGGTAGATTACTTCGCCATTCTGGGGGCTAACAATTGGGTGCTACGCAGTGGCCGATCTGCGACAATACGCTGGCAATGCTTTTGTTGCAGCAGACAATCAATGCAATGCTGGATGCTCCGTTATGTCACTCGACAGAGCCTCCTATCCCCTTCGTCCCTTCGTATTTAACTGATTGGCCGTTTGATGTATTCACAGGTTAATGCGTAGCGTCACCAGGCATGAAGCCATGCTGGTGTGTACCGCTCTTTTTTTTTTTTATATAAAAAATACTGATATCTGGGACAAAATAATGTTATATAGTACTCGTTACGAGTTCCTAGGCCCAAAGTGGTCACTCGTATGGCAGACGCCATTGTGATTCCTATTTCGAAGCCATTTGGGCGGGTTCCCAAGCGCAAGGCGGACGACGATGCCATAGAACTCCCCGCAAAAAGAAGTGTGGCGAGATCTTTTAGTATCAACCATGTAAGTGGGTGGCAGTGTGCCTGGAGTTGCACTTTTCTCATATCATCTAGGATATGCTTCCAGAGTCTAAACCCCTTCTAGTTTCATTTGGGCAGGTTCCCAAGCGCAAAGCGGAGGGCGATTCGCCAGGACCCCCTCCGAAAAAGAGAGCGATAAAATCCCCTAGCACCTGCCATGTAAGTGGTTGACAACGCCCGGAATTGATCTTTACTCATAGTATTTAGGTCATGCCTCAGGAGTGCTGTCTCTGGCGGCTTCCAAATGAATTGTTATTTGATATCGTGGATTTGTTAGACACAGATTCACTTCGAAGGCTATCCCAAGTATGCAAACTACTGCAGGACGTTTCCGGTCGTCGTTATTTGGCTGCAGTAGGCTTCAAGCTGCCGATTGCGGGTTGGCTGGATGTGAACGAGGCTGGTTGTGTGGCCCTCCCTGTGTGGAGGCACGTTGCATTTAGAGCAGTGGACGTCATGTGGTTCACGTCTTCGCGAACGTTAAGCCGACACCAGTTAGGTGCAATGTGCGCTTTCTTCGACTCCCTCCAGGATACGCAAGTGGTCCGTAAGGTCTACTTCCACCTGTATCATGATCCGTCATGCATACCTCCTGCCTTCAGCTCTCTCCTAGCCAGCATACGAAACTCAGGATGCACTGAACTTCACGCGAGCACCCACAACGTCTCTGGCGGCCCGGTCCATATTCCACGGAAGCCTAACTTGTTTCCAAGTAGCCGGTCATCTCTGACATCCCTGGACATCGACTCGCCTATCTTCTTCTTTCCGCATTCTATACTATTCACCCTTTCTGTCTTGCAAACTGCACGACTGACAAGTTTACGACTTGTTAACACAGGCCTGAGCCCTGTGCAGTGGGCATCACTTCTTCGTAAGATTAACCTTCCTTGTCTCACCGAGTTGGAGGTGGACCGAGCCTGCCCGATCCGTTCCCTCACTGCGTGTTTGATTGCGCATCAAACCATCTCCAAACTCACCATCTCCCATTATGGTGTACCTACCACGTCTGCGGAATACAACACTCATCGCCCTATCCTGCACTCCCTGCAGGAACTTGTTGGACCTGCTACCGCTATCCTCTCTCTACTGAAATTGGTTACGCTTCCCAACGATTTTCGATGCCTACGCATTAGGTTCCCTCCATACTATCCTGAAGAGAATGCGCTTTCCAGCATTTTGTCATGTGCAGAATACCTCCCGCAACTCCCGAGTCTCGAAATTTCCATGCCTATGATTACTTCCGCCGACGAGCTGGCCGCATTTGCCGCATTTCCAACAAATGACAAATGCATACTCCCTGCGCTGGCACCTGACTTTCAGGGGAACGCACCCAGTCCAGTAGTACACCAGATGTCTTGGATGTAATTGTAAGTCCCGACTCCTCCGCTCCACCACTTCGTTGCATCTAACCCTTTGTCAGAGTCAGTGTGGCCCTTGGCTCCGAGCATTTCCTAATGTTCGCGTGTTACATATTGCAACAGGTAGACCCCTCCCTCTTGAGATGTACCGGGATATTTTCTATCCCTTCACCCAACAGAATATTGAAATTTCAACTATTCCATACTAGTGTAAGTTCATGGAAAACATGTAGTTAGATGTACTGGGATATTCTCTATCTCTTCACCCAACAGAATATCGAAATTTCAACTATTCTGTACTTGTGTAAGTTCATGGAAAACATGTAGTTAGTATCGCAGTAGGCAACAGTTTACGAATAAAAATGAATTCAACCCAGTTTCAAGAACAAAAGGTGATTATTCATCTTGAATTCTGTTGGCATAGTTGGGTTCGACGTCCATGTGTAACCTGCTCTTCTGACAATGGCTCAAGGGTGATGTCAATGTCGCGATCCTGCTCATCGGGTCATCTCACGAGATCTTGGGCAAATCCCGAACTTGGGGTCGATATAGGGATTCAGGCCCCAATGGCAATCCTCAAAGCGTTGCATTGCAAGAAGCAGGACCAGGAAGGGCGGATAAAATGGAAGGCAGAATATTGAATCGTGCCATGTTGGTCATAGTAGAATGTCTATTGTAATGTTGGCAATCACAAAGCTTGCGTTACATCATATACCCTGTACAATAAACTGCGACCACTCGAATACTTTGTCTGATTTGAAGGTAGGATTGCCTTCTAACCACTCAGGTTTGTAGAAGGTGGCAGGTAAACCACATACAGGTTGACTGAGCTGATGGGAAAGGGTTAGAGGGCCTGATGCGCTTCACTGGCTTGGCACCTTTAGGGGAAGATATACCCCAGGTCTTTGTGCTTGGAGTCTATGAATCACAATTCTTTGTCGATGTCACATCTCCAGGGCATACCACGGACTCGAAAAATGGTTTGCATGTCCTCTTCCTCGCTGTCTTCTGAACTCATGCCATCAGTCCCCAGGTGGTCAACGACGTCGGAGAGCCATTGCCAGAGTTCTACATCCCTGGTCCCTCGTGCCATTTCTGTGCATAAAAATGACTTTGTGACAGTTGAACGACGGCGGAACTTCTGCACATCTGGTAAGATGCTGCCAGCAAGGACAGAAAAACGACTCACTGCTACCCTCCGTGTATCCTTCCGTGTAGTCTTGAGATCATCCATTTTTGTGTGCATCAGTCTAGCCAGCAACTTGTGCGGGTGTTTCCAGAATACCAGTCTCGAGCCTCTTGGGTCTCCCCTTAGTCCATATCACCTTAATCCAGGTTGAACTTTTGTTTGATCGCCTCTTTCCAGTATTCGTCGCTCCTCGGCTTAGTGGTCCACTTCTCTTCTGCACATAACGCATGCAACTTATCTAGCAAAATTTCGATAACAGCTTGATTCCACAACGAAGAAACAGGACCGGTGAAATCCCATTGCAAGTTGATGGGGTCAGGACCAGGGCCGTCGCCTTCGGTGAAACTCATTACCACCTCGTGTGAAGGTGACTCATGAGAGAGGAAGTCTTCGTCTCTTGTGACCGAAAAAACGTTACCGAACAATTCCCTGACATGTTCCTATGGTATAATCAGAGATGGACATCACAACACAAGTAAATCACTTGCCAGATTATCGTTCCTGCTCTTTATCATTTATGATCTCGTTTTTCACCACAGGCGAACTGGCGATATTTCCTGGAGTTAACTTTGTGGCGTGGTGTACTACAAAAGGGTGTGTCCATCCTTAGTATGCAGGACAACTTCTTCTGCAACTGTGCCAGCTGTGGCTTCCATACGAATGGTACCTGATGTGGAAGGTGCTGGGCAGGATTCTTCGGTAACTACCATGTCCTGCGGATCAGACCCGCTAAACCTGCCAATTGGGTGATGCACAGATGATGTAGATGATGACACCTACGGCTGCGTGGAATGGGACAACTGCTGGCTTCGGTTGAGGACCTCGACCTGGCATAAGGCACCTTCAAATTTCTGTGCCAATGCCGCAACCTCAGTCTCTTTCTCCGTTTGTATCTGTGACTTAGACACCTCGACCTGGTGCAAGGCATCTTCAAATTTCTGTGCCAAGGCCGCAACCTCAGTCTCTTTCTCCGCTTGTATCTGTGATTTAGACACCTCGACCTGGCGCAAGGCGTCTTCAAATTTCTGCGCCAAGGCCTGCAACCTCAGCCTCTTTCTGCATTTGTATTTGTGATCTGGATGCCTCGACCTGGCACAAGGCGCCTTCGAATTTCTGCGTCAAGGCCGCAAACTGAGCCTCTTTCTCTGCCTGTAAATGTGATTTAGACACTACACAGTCATGCATAGGTAACCATACATTAACTCTGGTGATTTCGCGATCCAATTTAGCCTGCAGCATCCCAAATCCAGCTTGGAGATCTTCGAGGGCAGCCCTTTGCTGTTCTATGATTCTGTCTCAGGTTCCCCAGTTCTCGCTGGAGTCGCCCATGCTCTTCTGCCAACTGTGCAAACTTGACATTTCCATCTGCCTGCAGAATGGGTTAGTGGCAAGGGACTGTAGCCGATGGTAGACATACATCTAATCTAGTGAATTGAGAGGATAGAGTCGTTCGAAGCATATTAAGACTGCTGTCGAGTTCTTCGATCATAGCTCTGTTGCTTGGCTATGGTCATGTCATGGTCATGAAGTTCCTGCTGTACATGTTTTTCATACACTCTGACCTGCTCGAGCTCCACCTTCAAGCTCCCCCCGTACTTGTGCCAGTGCTGAGTTGTGTTGCTGTTCGATAGTTAGTTGCACCCCCTCAAAGGTTTTTATGAGTTCATTGCGCTCCTTCGTTTGCTCTTGCATGAAGTTGTATAAGTTATTGCGAAGGCTAGATGAGTAGTCTAATTCCTTCAGAATCACCTTCTTTGCAAACGTGAGGTTAGCAAATACTCTAAAATAAGAGAGTACCGAGCGCACTCACAGATGAAATGAACGGTTTACGTGCATTGTCGGAGAGGGGAGGTGTATCAACCTGGGCAGTATCCACCTGGGGCAGGGCATTTGCCCGAATTGGATCCCATGGAACTAACAATGGCGGTATTTGCGGCTGCGACAGGGCGGGGATTGTCTACCAGGTTAGATTCCATGGATCTAACTGACAACAGCAGTATTTGCAGCTGCTTCTGAGCTGGGGGTTCTCCGCTGTTGCCTTTTGCGTGGTAGCAGGCATGCGTCTGTTTATAATTGCACGAGGCGCAGACTTCTCAGCTACGCCCGATGTGCTCGCTATGATGGCATGGGCATCAATGGGAGGCTTTGACGGCTTGGAAATAGTGGGAGATGTGGCATCTACGTCTGGCATATGAGGAGCGAGCGGGCAATGGCATATAACAGATCACTCACCACTCCACGAATCATCAATGTTCATGGCGTGCAGCACAACAGTTGAGCTCGACGAGAGTGTGTGTTCTTCGGACAAGTCACCGTTGTGATTCAGAGGGGTGAGGGGGAAACTTTCTGCTTGAGTTCGAAACCACCGGAGATGCATTGTTAGCAGATGTGTTAACTATGGAGGAACAAAGCATATTATATATATCCATGTCTACTGAAGGGATTTATTGTCAACTAATGCCCCTTAGAGACGATTTACAATTATTGCCAAGCCTAATTGTCTTGTCATCACCTTGAAGGCAAATTATCTGGCACCTAACATAATGTCACCAGGATACACCTTGAAGTGCCTGAAGTAATGTATGCATCGGCCTCGGTATGGTGAACAGCAGCTCACGATAAACAATAATATGGAGTATGTGTGAAAGTGGTAACATTTGGCGAATGTAGGGCGGCCTAGAAATGCGTAGTCGATTAAACATGTATCAAGTGGTCAATCAAAGGTGCTTAACTTCAGCGGTATTTCATGGACAGATTGTGAATGGGGTTGGCATTGCACCCCATGGCGAGTGAATTATCTGTGGGTGGGTGGAAGAGGGGAAATCGTGTTAGTGTGGAAGTCGGGATTGATATGCTGAACCAACTCACGATAAACGATAGGACAAAAGGGATCGCATTGAATGATGGCCGCTAAAAGTGTATGACAATCTACAAGTGGTTGATTGGGCACCTGAAAATGGATGGCTTAACTGGAGCTATATTTTGTGGTATTTTCTTGAGGAAATGCACCCTGCTATTGACAAGTGTCCATAATTGCGAACATATCGATACATAGACAAACGTTTATGTGATACTATACATGTAACTACTGACTACTACTGACTGTTAGGGCTGCTAGAAAGATTGGCGTCGCGCCCAACAATGAGCGACTTACCTATGGGTGGGTGGAAAAGAGAAAAAGGAGTCGTGAGAAAAGTCAATGTTGATATACTGAATGCAACTCACAGTCACATGCATAGCCAGGGACATGTCAAGCGACTATGCACGTGACCATGAGTTGCATTCAGTATATCAATGCTGTTTTTTCTCACAAACACCTTTTTCCTTTTCGCCCACTCACCAGGTAAGTCGTTCATGGTTTATTGCCCATGAGTTCATTATTCTAACATCTTGCTCGTAGATGTCATGCATTGCTATATACATAGATTCAGTGCAGAAGGTGAGTTTCTCACTGTTGTGAAAGTTCGTAGTACTAACGGATTCTCAACATTCAGCGTTAAACGGCTAGCCTAATGTGTCGACATAGACAATTAGTACATCTGTAGATAATTAATGCTAGTAAATTGATAAATAACTTATGAACAATGTCTTGACAACCAAATCATTGTGAAGGATTTAACAAGCCGTGGTAGTGTATACATCGAGCAATTGTAGATTTTAGATAGCAACGACATAAAGAGCATACAAAGAATGCACGCTAAGTTAAGCAAGTTCACGCACGCTGTCGGTTTGGATGTCACGCTAACTACGTACTCTTAGACCATTGTTCCGACCCATTGTTAGGAACAATAGCAAGCTGATCATTGAAAGACATCGCCTAAAGTCAATTTTCGTTCGTACTCCTCTCTACTGCCTTTACTACTCGCTGATTACTTCCAGCTCATAAAACAATTCATTCCTACTATCAAATGGCATCTTCCATTCATATCCCCACTGCTGCCCTTAATGATGTGGCTTTCGCTCTTCTAGAGCAGTATGCGCAGGGGAAGATTTCTGATACGATCACTCTGACTAAGATAGATGTCGAGCTTGCCATTGCGGGTATCCCCTTTGACCAGGAAGAATGGCTCGACCTCATGGGGATCATCCTGATGAATCCCACAGACAGTTTCAATTCCATCAAGGCTGTGCAGCAGCTCGAGCAGACGAAGACGACCCCTGTGTTGGAGGATGTTGCTGCATGGCAGCTAGTTTTGGGGTGGGTGGCTAGTGATGAGTTATCTTTTGACGATTTCTTGGCGCAGATGAAGAAAAAGTTCGAGGATAGGTTCAAGTTCGACGAATGGTCGAGTGTCTTCGACGAAGTGTTCGAAGCCTCTTGTGAGGGTGCCACCATTGCCGTCGAGGTTGTTAAGGCTGCCATGATTAAGCGTGGCGTCCTCTACCACCCCAGTAAGTAAATCTGTGAACCACCTGGAGAGTGATTTGTTGACGTTTATCAGGTGTTCATGATCTCTCTGCTCCTCAGGCTTCATCTTCTGGTAATAAACTTTCTAATTCCACATCAAGTAGTTATTGACAACCTTGCAGCCAGTGTCTCCCATGCCCCCCTTTCCCATGGTGCCTCTTCCTCGAAGGCTCATAAGTCAATTTTTCATCTTATAGTTCATAATCCCATTGTTGACCCACCCTTCAGACAAGGTCTCCCGCGGATCTGATGGTCCCCTACCCCCAGCGAAGCGTTCAAGACCCAGTATGTCCATCTGTCGGTTCTTGGATACATCTGCGCAGGAGGACGATGAGGACGACGATGAAAATGTAGATGAAAATGACCAAGATAACAAAGTGGATCACTGTCCAAGAGTGACCCAGATTGGTCAGTCTGGGCGAAACAACGTTCAACCAATGCCTCAACAATCTTTTTCACCATTATAGTTGCGAGGGGAGTGTCACAGGATCTAACTCGAGAGCGCATCGAAGCCCTGTATGCAATATCAATGTTGGTATGGATGTAGATGTGGGCTGGACTGAGCTGAGAATCTTCATGATAGAGTTGCCCACCAGTGAGTGACTGCTTCTTATTTCTTCACTCGCCGTCTTACCTCGTCTTCATTAGCTGGCGCTGCGGCCTTCATTTTAAAGAACCTCAAGGGCCAAAGATTGCACTGCCAGACCTTCCACTTGCTCCCTCGACATATTTTCATGGAAGCTGGCAATCCATTGGAGGTTCAACAAAGCCTCCCCCCTTTGCACAACACCCTCATCAAGGACATTGTGTGGATACCAAGAGAGGAGCTGTTATCCATCATGCAGTGCTGTGATATCCCCATACATTCTTGGGTATGCATATTATTTGGCTCCTTCAAGGACGATATTGCCTATGTACTCTGCATCGAGGACGGTTCCATCGGTGCACTTGTTGTCCCTTGGTCATTGCCTTACCATCCTGACCCTCAAAGTCCGTCCAATGGACAGAGCATATTTGACGTGGACTTGGCCAGGGGGCATGGTTTAGAGGTAACCATTTCCACAAGTGACCGGGGGCATCCCATTGCCTACTGTGAGGGGAAGGAGTATTATTATGGCTGTAGTCGCATTTACTTCCCCATGAAGTGGGTGAAGGCGGTGAGCATGCCATCGCCTGACGAAATTGCCTGGTTTTCCCTGGCATCAGTAGATCCCCCGTTGGTCGACCGCACACTTACGAGATTCTCGGCTCAATTGTGGCAAGATGGAGACACCGGGTGGGTTTGTTATGGTGAATTTGCAGGCAAGTTAGCTTGCATTGTCGTGATGGACAGCCAACGCAAATCGGTCACTGTCTGTGTCTCAACGGAGAGATCAAGTGATGAGGTTGTGGAGGCACTGGAAATCTCTGTACATGATTTCAAACTGGAATTTCCCACTGGTGCTTCCATCCAGGTTATCGCAGGTCTTAACTGTGGCTTTCAGGGCATTGTGATAGGCAAAGTGGATGATATGTACATACTGCAGGGCAGTGACCAACAGGCAAGTCATGGTCTTGCCAAGTAGGTTGTTTACTGACGTGTTTGTAGCTGGACGTCCTGGCAATATTCCTAGCATCGCACGTCTCCCCGACAACGTACATCTCTCGAGAGCCTCACAACCAACTCCGGGATGATCCTCTGACTTCCCAGAACTGCATACAACCAGGGGACTTCATACACGTCACCAGTGGGCCACACAAAGGTCTTTGCAGCACGCTACACTGGTACAGCAGCTGCGAGATATTGATCACACCATCCACACTTCAGCAGGCTGACCCTGACAACCTCAGAGATAAGGGAAAGTCCAAGGCCCAAGAGCCTGAAGTTCCCAGTGGCGATGGTGATATCGATGAGGGAAGTGACCTCGTACAGGTATCTGTCAGTATGGACGAGGCACTTATCATACCCCCATCTACCCTGCAATTCTCCAGGGAGAGGGGGTATGATGTTACTATCGGCGACTGTGTTCGAGTGGTCCATGGTCCTGCTGTAGACATTGAAGGGCTCGTCCATTCTGTTGACTTCGTATCTGGCCTGTCTTACAGTTCTGTCTGATGATGGTCCGTTGGTAAGTGTTCGCATCCTCATGCTTCTATACTGTTCTAATGAAGCTATAGCATGATGTCCTCATCAGTTTTTGCATCAAGCTAGAAAACCACTCTCTTCATGACATAGAGTGCCAGGTTGGCTGCGAGGTATGGATCATCTCTGGTCCCAAAAAGGGGTATAGAGGAACGCTGTGATCAGTTGGCAGAACTTACTGCAATGTCGCGATTGAATCTGGCATTATGCAGTTAAAAAATACTGCAGTCATCACTGAGTAAGTGACTCCCTCTCCTAGCAGCACACACTGACTTCTCCCCTTTTTTTTCCAGATTTGGCATGTGCCTCAATGGGGCCATCTTGGATTCTACACGAATGGCAGCATTCATAGAATTGCGCCAGAAGTCATTTGTTTGGACTGCCCCTCGAAGCGCTACTCCACCCATGTCGACTGTGGATCCTTCAGCTGAACCAGGTCCAAGCACCTTGGCCTGCGACCCCTGGGTCTCCCACCCTGATGATATTACCCCTCGGCCCCTCAACGAGCTGGTGCAAGCAAACGTTGACTACAGTATGTAGACCTTCCTCTCCATCGCAGATCCGAATTAACTTTGCTGTTCAGGGTGTGTTCCTTGGCTCTTCAACAATAATTTCTGTGACTATGCCAACTGGCATGTATGCCTGAGGGTTGGCATGTCTTACAACTGTGGTTCGCTGCTCAAGCGAGTGGTCCGCACTATGGTTCCTGACCGCTTCTCTACAGTCGTACATGGGCATGGCTTAGCACCTCCTGGTCATGTGTCAGTCACTGTGACCTCCAGTACAGTGAGTGCAAATATCGAACATCACTTCATTCCAGTGCGTGACTTGACTCCCGCCAACCCGAGGAGTGCTGGTCAGTATTGTCTCATACTACATGGCAAGCTCGTGGGCCAAATTCACTGGGTTAAGAAATGTCAAGTGAAAAAACATCCGAAAGGGGTAGAGTTGGAGGACGGTACCAAGCTTCAAGCTTCCGTTGGGGGATGTTTGCCAGGTGATCTCTGCAAATTGACCAAGAACAGTAGGTCTCAATCTAATCATGGCTGGAATTTCCTGACTTTTCTAATTCACAGAGGTGACTGGGGTTCATATGCATGCATCATCTTTGTATATGTAGGACCAGGACATCATATAAATGTAGACCCAGTGCAATTCATGTCCTTCCTGAGATATGGCATTGCTCCAAAGATAATGGTCATGATCCACTAACTCTTCCTCAGTGCTGTATCAAAGCTACCGTCTCCGTCTACACCATCAGCCTAAATATACTCAATCGCATTGAAGATCTGACGAATGAATACCTAATGTGGAGATTACTGGGCAGGCATTGGGCGCCTTGTGCCTGCTCACTGCATGATCACTTCTGAGCATATGGAAACTGATTTCTAAATATTTACTTTCATATTACATTTTGATCATTGGAAAAGCTATTATTTCGATGATCTCAGAATCCATTGTGTAACATTAAATTAAGTGCGCCTGCAAAGTGATTTCCAAATTTAAACTTTACCTATTGTTGCAATCTTTTTAGGAAGATAATGCTGTCAATAACCTTGTGACATTCACGCCATATATAATTTTCAATTGTCTTTGGATAGATATCATAATGTTTCCCCCAATATAGACTGGCGATAAAAATTATAAGCCTTCTCGGAATAAAATTTTATAAGAGCGTGGTAATTTGAATCATAATAAAAAATATTGTTTTCACTTTCGAATACTCTTTAAAGCGTCTGAAAATATTGAAACCGCCACTGTGTTACGCCAACGGTCACGCCACGCCGCAAGTGACTCGAGACACCTCGGATGCCTGCATCGTTCGAAATAGCCAATTTGATCGACAAAGATATCTATCGTGGCCTGTCTCAGCTGATGGCCAGATCAGCAAGTAACACAATAGCGTGCAGCAACTGGTGTTGAAGGAAGTCAAGTATCACCCTGTTTTCAGCAGTGTTGGCTTCGTATGCAAATTGTCCACATGAACGAATACATGCCTGACTGGTTGGGCTAAACCAGCAACAATATTCCTTATGTCAAAACTGGTTTCCGAAGTACGAAAACCATCGATGCAGACGATTGCTGAACATTGCGACACAAAGCCCTCAAAAGGACGCCCCAATGCAAGCAAGATCCCTCGGCGGCAATGCCGCCCCCCAGTATGCACCTAGTGTGACAATTTGATGTGAGTGATACCAAGTGATGTGGGTTCTCTGACAGGTCAATTGGTTCGTCTCGGTCTATGCGGTGTATGTCGACACTTATCATGTAGTATTACTTATCTCCGTCTAGTCTCGCTCTCTTCTAGCGGTTTTGGCGTCCTCATTGGCAAACTGCCTGCTCCAATGCCAGTGTGAGTCTCTTCTCTCGATTTTGGTTCGCTAGCCAATGTTCACAAGCTCGCGATTTTCTAAATGCCAGAGATATCAAGGTGTCTCTCTCCGTCGTTCAATTCTGTAAGTTATCCTATGCTATACCGACCGTCTTTCCCTGAATGCATCTCCACTCAACTTGTGGTGCTCACCATCCATGCACAGCACTCCTCTATTACGACTACGCGCTCACATTTAGCAGAGAAGTTGAATTATTCTGGAAACGACCTCGACAATCTTGGCCGTTTGTGCTTTTCATTGCCCATCGATACCTTACTATTCTAGGGCGCGTCCCGTGGTCAATTTATTTGCTTTGGTCTCCAGGTGTTGGTTCAAACTACAGCGTACGTGGCTTGTGGCGTTGCGACCTCACTTATGGTTTTTGATCTCTGTACCTCACATTTTTGTTTGGTCTGCTCATATCGGCGTAGTGGTGAGGACACCCCATTGTCGTGTTGCAGACCCGTGATAGATTTTTCTGTCACCCACAGGTGTTATCATTTACTCCTATACAGTGGAGTGTTAGTCATCGTCGTTCAGACGATTGGTGGAAGTACGTATGTTCCGCCGCACACGTGCTCCTCAAATCATCATGGTCAACGAACCTTTGTAGTTGTCATGATCATGCGCGTATATGCTCTATACGAAAGAAGCCGATGTGTATCAGCTATTCTCGTAATTCTGGCAGTCGGTATGACCGTTGTAGCCTTCGTGAGTCCTCCTTGCAGGATACCGATCATTGGATTGTTTCAACGTACATGAACGGATAGTGGGCTGTGTCTGCTGCCACCGTGGTCGATCCGGTTCCGACACAGGAGCACCTCATCGGTTGTCCTAGTGGACCTCTTAGTTTCGAGCAGTAAGTTCTCGTTCACCGCGTATTGTGGATACATCTGGATACATCTGGTGCTGATGCACTGATATGCAATAGGGCAGCATGTATGTGACTCCCCTTACCTTATGCGAATAGCGACTTCTGACAACTGACTCTCCTATCTGTCCATCTTGAATGACGCCTGTGGCTTACGTTGTAGATTTATCAGCGGCATGGGGCGGGCTGCTCCTTTTTGATGTAGTCGTCTTTGGCCTGACTTTTTGGAGATCAGTATACGCCCGGATACCAGGGAAGAGAAACATATCAGACGTGTTGTTGCGGGACGGTGTGTCCATCATTGGTTATTCTCAGAATATGATCCTGATGCACGTCCAATTAGGTTCTCTATATTTTGCGTGCGTTCCGAGACCAAACGCTATATGCGTATACTGATCAGGCTAATAGAGTAATGTCGGCTGCGAATATAGCGAATATCATCACGGTTGTGGTGAGCTCCGGAATCCTACTTTTCCCAGACACCTTATTGAGATAGCTGTTAGGTGGCAAGTGTAAGTCACCCCACTTTATACATCGTCCAACAGTGTCTTGACTATTCTCGGATAGAATAACTTGAAACTGGTCACCCCCGGCTTCACCAGCATGTAGGTCCCCCGCTTGAAATCCAGCTAGTGTGGCTTATGATTGCAATGGCCCGTTTGGTGCACACCAGAATTTCAGCGATGATGATCGGCAGGTTAATGCTGAACCTTCGAGATCCGTCTATAGTCGGGTCAGCAGCCGCTTCATTTCCCCCGCTTTCACATCCCAGTGCGTTCGCGATGACGCATGGGTTACCTGGCGCTGGGACGACGGCGACAACATGATGTTCGTAGGGTAGTAGCTCGTGTCAAAAGAGTGCTGTTGTGAATGAGCTTATGTATGTCCTGTCTTGTGGTAGCTTATGGACCGAACCGAACAGTGCATCTCTGTGTCACTCTTGCTATGGGAAGATGGCACCGTACGTGACCATGGTATGTACTTTTGTTTTCCGCGAGTGTCTAGTTCCATGCATTGGTTGTCAGTGACTAGTGACTACTCGTTTGTAAGGTTTTCACATGCAATCAATGCACTATACCCTGGTGTGCGCGAAAAGCAGGCTAGTGTTCCTCTTCCTGATTTCGGTCATTCTAGCTTGCATTGGTGTAGGTTGTGTAGGGATGACTCCTGCAGTCATGTCTGTGGATGATAACCATGATTTTATATCCTCATGGACGCTGTCAGTGGACCTTCTATCTTTCCCTTTCCTGCAATAGCTTGACCTGTACCAGCCCCTCCCCTGCGCGATGGACGTAATGTCCCCACCAACTGTGAGCAGTGCGTCCCCTTCCTTTCCCTCCTAATCCCGTAATGAGGTCTTTGCGGTGCATGTCGATACTTGTTCATGCAGTCAGGCAGTCCCATTGGCATTATTACTCGTTCTAATTCCACTGAGTCTCTTCTTTGGATTTTGGTTCTCTAGCCTTGCATGCCAGGAAGCGACTGTAGTGCGAACACATCACTCGGTTGATGTCATGGATTGAAGCATACTAGGCATGTACAACTACTCGGGGTGATTGTCTACAGGGCATGAGCTACTTGACCATTTTGCTTCTGTGGAACACTTTCATCCCGATGTCATCTGGTTGGGGTTGTCGTCATCAGCAAACCACCTGTTTTTGGCACAGTGGTCACAGTGTGGCACAGCATGCCACAGTTCAGCCACAGTGTGACAGTGTGACAGCCTCCCAGCACTGAGTGACCACAGCCACAAAAACTGTGTGACAGTGACCCACAGTGCCACAGTGCCACAGCCCCACAGGGCTACAGTGACCTACAGTGACTACAGTGCTACAGTGCCACAGCCACACAGTGTCACAGTGGTACAGTCCACCAGTTGATTAGGATGTGATTAGTAAAGTGTAGTGATTATTAGTGTTTGATTAGTGTAGTGTTGTGGGCCCTTTTGATTAGCAAAAGTGTAGTAAATTTTGCATTTTTGACTACCAACTAAGTGTAGTGTTGATTAGTGTTTGATTAGTGTAGTGTTGAGTACACTTTTGATTACCAAAAGTGTAGTGTAGTTCGCTTTTTTGACTAGTAACTAAGTGTAGTGTTGATTAGTATTTGATTAGTGTAGTGTGGTTCACTTTTTTGACTACTAACTATGTGTAGTGTTTATTAGTATTTGATTAGTGTAGTGTAGTTCGCTTTTTTGACTAGTAACTAAGTGTAGTGTTGATTAGTGTTTGATTAGTGAAGTGATGTGTACACTTTTGATTAGCAAAAGTGTAGTGTAGTTCGCTTTTTTGACTAGTAACTAAGTGTAGTGTTTATTAGTATTTGATTAGGGTAGTGTTGTGTACACTTTTGATTAGCAAAAGTGTAGCATAGTCCACTTTTTTGACTACCAAATAAGTGTAGTGTGACTAGCAAAGGTATGGTAAGGCATGATTAGCAAAAAAGCGTAGTGCTCATTAGGTTGTTGCCTAATGAGGCACAGCCACTAATCCCTTGAAATCTGTTGTGAGTCCAAAAAATGTTGGGATATTAAACTGCCTTTTAGTAGTTCATATTTAGTGCGAAGGTTTGTTGCTTACATAAGCAAAAATGCGTACATACAGTAGAGTAAATTTTCTCCTCTCCTCAGTAGCTTGTTGATACTGAGGAGTAAGTTCCCCTTTTTATTTAGCCTTTACACTTACTGATCACCTGTAGTTAATTATCTGACAGGTACATATTAATATACAGTAGCTTGTTGATACTGAGGATTAATTATCTGACAAAAAATATCCCACATTGCAACACAGTGGGCCCAAATACCCATGCCCCCCACACCAGCTGGCAAACATGACCAAACATATGCCTTCTCCTACTATGAGGGGGCTTTTTCGTTAGTGCACTAGTAAGTTGGTACCATAGTTGACTATGGAGCTAGCATAGTAGTCAAGTAGACTAGTGACTATTAGGATAATTTACTAATGGTTGAGTTTGCTAATAAAGCTAGTTGGTAAGTACAATTAGCTAGTGCTTAGTACATTAGCTGAAAGGTAAGTAGTAGTTAGTAGATTAGTGTCGGAGCAGTGGCTGTAAGTCAGTGTCGGAGTAGTGAGTTAGTAGGTGTCAGAGTTGTGGGTTAGTAGTAGTGATTAGCATTGGTGTAGTAGTGTCTTGTAAGTAGTACATATCTGATTAGTATGGTGTAGTAGGACTACAGATTTGCAATATACAGAAGTTAACTATCTTTTGGTTGTCGGGTGACTGGTCTACTAAGTAAGGACTTGAGGTGTTGGACTACTACTAGTAAGTGAGTTGTCAGGTTATGAGGTGTAGTAGGATTGCTTGCTATGGAGTGTAGTGTCTGTAGGAGTTGCACAGTGTAGTCTAGCTTGATATGGAGTGTAGGGCTGTGCTGGGTTGTACAGTGGCGAGATTTTGAAAGTGTAGTATTGTGCAATGGTAGTGTAGGGTACTGGTACAGGACTGTACAGGGCTGTAGTAGTACTGTACAAAAGGGGGCCTATCTGTAGTGCTGTGGGTGCTGTAGCAGGCTGTCAGAAGCTGTACAGTGCTGTACAGTGAGTCAGGGGTTTGCTGATGGTCTTTCATCATGTATCAGTTAAAGTGTGGGTGGTCACTCTTACACTGCAGTGGCTGACTCTATGGTCAGCCCTTGACTGCTATACATATGCTCAGCTATCCAAGACTTATACCATTGACTGTTCCCCCATTCCTCCTTATCTTGAAATAGTCACCTGTACTGCCTTCCATGAGCTTTGATCCCGATCTGAGAGGTGTGGTTCTCATGTACATCCTAGAAAAGGCATCCTACAAGCTCCATCACACTACACAGACTCCTCACTGAGTCTGCAGCATGACAGAGCTACAGGGCAGGCATGTACAGTATACAGTAGATAGCATAGACATCATGTGCTAAATGTCAGGCACCATTAACCTTTATTAGAACACATGCACAAACAGAAAGTCAGCTGAGATATAAGTCGAGACACATGTGGTCTTGTCACATGCATTGAAATATTTCTGTTAACATTGAACTTGATGAACAGCCTTGTATGTGCACTTAGGAAGAATCATCCTCTGCAATGAACTGGAGAAGAATGCATACTCCTATCCATACCATCGAACACTGGCACAAAAAATTGGGATGTCCAGGAACATATGATATCTGCCTTGTATCTGACAAGAGAAGTTTGCCTCAAAATGATGAGAGCCATGAACAGACTTCACCATGTGAGGACTCACAATGATCCAAGTAAGCCCAAAACCCATCGAGGTGTTGAACAGATGGTTCCTGGATTGCAATGATATGATGAGTAGGACTAAACCAAGTGCTGAACATGTGGATGGGCACTTTGCAATTGCAGTTTTCATGGAACAGCAAGTACAGCAGGTTAGAAGATTTTGTGGGACTGGTGTGTATGAGAACCATGCCCCTCAGACTGGACCAATGCTCGTGGATTTCACTGTGGCATAGGTGAAAGCTGCAAGAAGGCAGGAATGGTGGAACAGTTAGGACCCAACAGTATCAGTCTTATAACAGGTGTGCATGCCTGCAGCAGTCAACTGCTGCAGTGTATTGGTGACCATGCTTAACTGGTGGATGAACAAAGGCATCACCAAAATTGTCAAACAATGAGATACAAATATATATGGAGGTATCCAATGTAGACACTAGCAACACTGTAGACAAAGGGTGGGTATATATTAGGATCTACAAAAATGCTTATTTACAGCAGAAGCCTTGTCAACACTGGCATTGAATAGATTATTGATATGTTTCTTAGCTTTGCTTGTTGTTGCCATTCACTCTTCTATGATATAGTGCACAAAAACTACATATATTATCATTACATTACAACATAACTATACTACCTGTGGATGTGCCATTTGCAAGAGGGCACTGATGAAATTCAAGAGATGATCAAGGATCAGTGCCAGACAATGCAGGTACAGCTGTCAGCATGCCTGACTGGGCAGGACCTGGTATATGACTTACAACATCCACTCTGAGGTCTTACATTTTGGAGGCAGGGAGTGGGTTGGTTGGTGCATGCATTCATAAGACTGGGACTGTATTGGGGGCAGCACATTGGTGCTAGCAAGGATCTGCTGAAGGCCTCCATCAATGAGGGTAGGGATTGTGGCATATGTGGATGTGGGTGCGGATGGATGGATGGGAAGAGGGTAATAAGCCAGTGAAGAACAGGGAGAGAAAAACAAACATCATGGCAAGCACACCCTGGATGTCTATCTTGCCAGCAGTGAGCTGAGGCTCTGGTGAGGGTCAGTGCTGTCACCATGTCCACAATCACCTTGACATTGTGGCAGACATACAGACTGAGAATGAACTCATAGATATCATTCAACTTGCTGGTACTATATAGTTAACGGCAGCGTCATAGAGCTGAATGGGAGTTGTCCATTGGGTCATCATATATCCAAGATCCCCAAGTGTCTCAAGAGTGTGCTGCATTAGAAACTGCCAGCATTCAGTATGCAGGGCCATACCTTCTGGTCCCTGCTCAGGTTGTGGCAAAACAAGGTGGCATGAGTATCAACAATGCTAACCATGTCCTGGTCATTCCATACCACTGGTGATAGCACACCCCACTTGGTAGCTGTGGCAAGCATGATGTGAGCACAATCAGTAAATATAAATTTATGGTTCAACTAAAGGTACATGCCATAAACCACACTTACATAGATCCTCCACACAAAGGTGCTTCAGAACATCCAACATCAGCGAACTAGCCATTCCTACCCCAGCTTTCCAGCAGTCCCAGATATTCCCAGACAGTTGGTCCAGATTACCCCAGAGTTCCAGAGTTTCCAGCAGTCCCAGACATTCCCAGATAATTTGTCCAGATTACCCCAGAGTTGCCAGTTCCCCAACTTCTGGTCCAGACTACTCCAGAGTTCCAGGCTTTTCCAGACTATAATAAATGTTACATACAAATGTGCCATATATAGCAGTTGTACAGCCACAGTGTCATAACAAAAGTTGTGGCATTTGATCATGGGACTGTGGGAATATGCTTACCTTAGCAATATCTCCTTTTTTGGGTGAGATATTGGCAAAGTTCACTTTCAGATGCATTGCATCAAAACAAAAAGTGGCTGTACAGCTATGACATCATAACAAAGGTCATAGTGTGAGATGTTACAAGCATGATGGTATCCTTTCATAATGAATATGTCCATTTTTGGGGATGTGCTGTAGCAATTTCAATCAGAGTTTGAAATTTGTAATCATTAATTCACCCATATCTCATCCAAAAATGGACATATTGACAATATAATCATACTGACATGATCATGACATCACATACTACAACTTTCATTATGACATCATAGCTGTACAGCCAATTTTACTTTTTGATGTGCTGAGTCTCTGGCAGAACTTTGCAAATATCTCACCCAAAAAAGGAGATATTACTAAGGTAAGCATATTCCCATGGTCCTATGACCATGGGCTACAACTTTTGTTATGACATTGTGGCTGTACAATTACTCCATATAGTAGATTTTTCAACATCTGAGTCTGCACCAATGTGCTGTGGCAAATTCAAACTCCAATTGAAATTTGTGGGGGTGTGCCACAGCTGGCTTTGAAAGTTGCTGAGGTAAGCAAACAGAAGTATATAAACCCACTCACTCTGGCACCACAACTCTTTCCATTACCACCACCATCTCCTCTCATTGTTGTTGTCATCCCTCCCTCTGATGATCCACCAGACGGGGGGGGGGGTGGCAGAGGGAGGGGGGTAGGTTCCATCATTTCCTCTTGTTGTTGTTGTCCCTCCCTCTGATGACCCACCAGAGGGGGGGTGGCAGAGGGGAGGGGGGTAGGTGCCCTGTGAGGCTGTGCCTATTTAGCATAAATATGTAGTCCCTGTACCATTGTAATTAAAGTAATTTTATAATAATATAATTCAATTATTAGCTGACTACAGGCTAAGTTGAGTGTTGGGAATCAGGTCTGCACAGAAGGGGTCTGTTTTGCTTATGATTAGGAAAAGTGTAGTGCTACTTAGTAGATTTCTGGCACAGTCTGGGACTCTGGGGCACCTGGCCAGTGCTGGACAGCCTGCCCAGCCTAGCCAGAGGGAGTGGGTTGGGATTCTGGGAACTCTGGAGCTCTGTCTGGCCAGTCCTGGCCAGGGGGGGACCTTTCTGGAATCCTGGGGAGCCTGGCCAGCTGATGGCTAGTTTGCTGATGAAGTCAGTGTGGGAGAGTTTCCTGCCAGGGGTTCAAGTTGTAATCATAGAAACCTAGCATAGAAACCTAGCATATACATATGCTACTAAATGTCACTTATGCCTGCCTAGGGGTTATCTGTGGGCTTTCCTAGCAGTTTTTTCATTGGGGGCATGGGTATGGGCTGTCAGGGCTAGGGTCAGGCTTGTGTGGGTGTCATGTGGACATCATGGTAAGATGAAATGGCCAAACCAGCAAATGCCAAAGTTACTTGATCTAGTCAGTGGTTGCTTTCTGAATGAGCTTGTATACACATGGTGAACTGTGAAATTACTGACAAGCATTCTCAGACAAATGGCTGTAGAATTGTAACTATTGAGATGGCCTTTGCCTGTGCAAGTTGAGAGGTTACTGGTTACATAGTATTCATAAGATGTCACATTGTCTGATACCTGAGGATGAGTGACTTAGAGTCCTCCTCAGCCTCAGCACCCAGTACCCATCACCCAGCCAGCCCTACCATGTCTGAGTCTGTACAATATTGCAATAGTAACTACATACTCTTCACTGTTGCATATATCTCCTGATATGTATAGAAATGTGCAGTAAAGATATTATATAGTGGCTGGCAAACGTGAGGTGTTAGCATTGATCAATAGATACATTGTCATTGGCTCAGAGATCCACAAGATGATGAAGGTGCACAATATCACCAGATGAAGTCACATCGTGTCAGTGGCACAGCCCCCTGAAATATATTCCTTATCAAGGAATAGCAGAGTTTGACAGTTTTGGTGATGGGCAACAATGCTCACTTGGCATCAGGATGAAATAGTTTCACAGATGCAAACTTATAGCCAAGTAGCTCATACCCTGGGGAACTATCCAAAGCAGCCATACCTGCAGGATGTGCTTTGTTCCATGATATCAGTTAGGTGATATGCTTGCATTCATTCATACCCAGATGCACACTGTCTCTGATGCCCACATCTTCCTGATGATGGACACCCCATATAGCATCCTGGAAAGTCCTGTACACATAGATTTGTCACTTCCACCCTTGTGGTATGGTTTTGAAGATAACAGTGGTGCTATGCCACTTGTGGGCTGTTTTGTCAGCAAATTCTGCATCTCCTGAGTGGACTGGGTATGGGGGTGAGCTGGATTATGACCTACAGCACAGGCAGTGTTTTGCTTACACAGTGGCAGCTTCAATGTTTTCACACACTCTAAAGAGTATTCAGAAGTGAAAACACAAGATTTTATTCTGAGAAGATTTATAATTTTTATTACCAGACTATATTGGGAGAAACATTAGATATCCATCCAAAGACAATTGAGAATTATATATTGTGTGAATGTCATAAGGTTATTGATAATAATATCTGCCCAATACTCTTTAGAGTGTGAGAAAATATTGAAGCAGCCAATGACAAGTGAGGGTTCAATATTTTCTCATGCTCTAAAGTGTATTGGGCAGATATTATTGTCAATAACCCTATGACATTCATGCAATATATAATTTTCAATTGTCTTTGGATCAATATCTAATGTTTCTCCCAATATAGACCGGTAATAAAAATTATAAATCTTCTCAGAATAAAATCTTGTGAGAGCCTGTTAATTTGAATCATAATAAAACATTGTGTTTTCACTTTTGAATACTCTTTAGAGTGTGTGAAAACATTGAAACTGCCACTGTGTTACAAGTAACTCAGCATTTAGTGCTCTTCCAGAAATCCCCCTGCATTTTCTCAACAAGGTACATGCCCAACATACCTGCTCTGCCTTTCAGTGACATCTGCCAGCTGTGGTTCACTGCTACTCCCACCCATCCTGTTGGTGCTAAAAAGTACCAGCATCTTCTTGTTTCCACTACTCTGCCACCGATCATCACAAGCAGGTATGTTGATTTAAACCCTTCCCTTGTAGGCCCCTGTCGATGTCTTGCCTGCAGCATGCACGAAATTTCTCCCAATCATAATACTGCTTGGCTTCTGGAACACCTCATACACATATTTGGAACTACCTGTGTGTCCCAGCTTGTGGTAAGCAACTTTGACTGTGCTCACCCCATGTATGGAGTAACATAATGCCATGAAAGTAACTTGGGCATACCTCAATTTGGCAACATGGTCTGCAAATGAATTTAGAGCTAGTTTGGAAACCATGACTTTTGCAAAAGTCCAACTTTCTTGATTTGTGTATGTTTGTGCTACCTGACGGTGCAGTCATATGCCAAAGCTGACTCTGAAACAATCCTGTCTTCATCCCATATGGATTTCGAATACTTAGATTGTGATCTGGACCACTTCCAACTTGCATGGGTTTCTGTCACCTCACTTGTAGTCCTTGCATCACAATATACTCTTGACTCCCTCGCCAATCCAATGCCTCCCAAGCCACCCAGTCTGAAAGCAATTTGGAATGATCAAGAAGTTAATTTGCTCATTCACTATCTCCACAAGCATCAAACTGAGGTGGGGGACAATGGCAACTTCAAATCATCCGTTTACAATGCTGCTGCTCAGCATATATCCCAGCATCTGACAAGTGGGCCAGCAAAAACTAATGCCATGGTGAAAAATAAATGGGTCTCCCATGTAAGTTATACTGGATTATAATCGATCAGTGAACTGATCTTTCTGATTCCTAGATACAAAAGACATATCAAGACATCGAGGAATATCAGGGAAAGTCTGGTTGTCATTGGGACAACATACATGGGGCAGGAGTCCAAGGCAAGTTTGATGAGCAGGTGTTCAAGAATTATGCAAAAGTACATTCCCCACACAAGAGACCTAGATGATAAGTAACAGATACATTTGTTCTTTTAGAATCATCCACTCATCTGGCCATTTAAAAATTCTGGGTGGGAGTACTACAAACTCATGCTCAACATGATGCCCAATGGCATTTCCTGTGGCAACAATGCATTTGCTCTGGGTGCCTCTACCTTCCCTACTGGTGCTGTGCACCATGTCACTGATCATTCACCTGCTCTTGATGGAGAAACTGCACTGGACACTCCTGACCAACTTGGGCACTCTCTCGACATCAATGAATGGCATGAGATGCTACCCAGAGATGACCCTCCCCACCCCATGTCCATACCTGGTGCTGTGATATCCAACATGCCATCCAGCAAAGTGTCTGCCCCCCCCCCTCCAGTGCCCCACCATCTAGTGTCAGAACATCTGATCAGTCCATCAAGGTGCACCCCCCTGCTCCACTATCCACTGTCAAGAAGCAAGTGCATAGCAAGATGACTGGCAATGACAACACCATATCCACTCACCCATTTGCAAATGCATCCAATATCAATACTGTCACCTCATCCAACAAATGCTTATGGCTCTCTGCAGCCATGGATTATGCCAGTTCCCACCATTCCTGCAAAGCACCCACCATATCAGACCCTATGGCAGCAGGTCTTCAAGGAACAATCAATTATCTTACCTCCTCGATTCAAACCTCGATGACCTCGCCATCGACCACAAGGACACAGGCACTTCACCTACTTGACAGAGAAGACTGAGATTTCCCCAGGCCACTCAGAGCATTCATCTGATCCTTGATTGCCCAAAGCCTGGGCTTTGCTGATGTTTACATTGGGACAACCAACAAGGATGATCGGTTGGAGTATGTGGAGCTCGAGTACCAGCTGAAGTTTGGGACCAGTGGGAGCCAGAGCAATACTTAGATCACCATCACTGTATGTAGCTTGCTATCATGTATGCATTCTTGTTCTGTACACAAGCTGTTGTAGTTAGCAGTGTACCATATTTCATGCCAGTGTGTTTGTGTTCAAATGAGTGCACTCACAGCCAACAAAATCATACATTCATGCGATGGAAGCTACTACAACATCATGTTCATATCATCTGAGCTGAATTCTTCGTCAGATAACTCCCAGTCCTCCCCATGGATCCTATCCTGATAGTTGGTCCACATTTGTTGTGCAATCTGATCATGCAGGGCATGGGCTGCATGCAGCATCACTGTGTCTGTGCCACCTATGTCAACACCCAATATCAACATGTCTCCTCCTACACCTTCCTGACCCTCATCAGAGTCTCCTATTATAATGGGGTCTTCAGCAGCATCGTGGACACAGATAAAGTTATGGATTACACATAGAGCTGCTGGAATTTGTGCTTGTATTTCGACGTTGTATTTGGGGCTTAAAAGAAGGATACAAAAATGGCATTTGAGCACACCAAAGATGTGCTCAATGACATTGCATGCAGACAAGTGACAAAGGTTGAATAGTTCTTCTTTGTTCTTTGGCCTATCCAGTTCAGTATAACAATTTTATGGATCAACTCATTGGAACGTACCTAAGTTGTGCACAATGCCATTCTGCGAGATGATAGTGGATACCCTGGTAGGGAACCATCAGTTCCAGATGGTGGGGAAATCCAGCATCTGCCAAGAAGTACCTTCCCTCTGGAACCTTCAGATCCTTCAAGAGCATGTCTTGATATATATGTGCATCCATCACAGAACCCTCCCATCCAGTGAGTGCATATGTGAACTGGAGTTGGAAATCACAGGCAAATAAACAGTTCTGTGACACAAAGCCTTTGCAATTTCGGTATGCTGCCCAGTCATTTGCTGCTGGTGTCGTGTGGATATGGCTTCCATCCAGTGCACCGATTGCACCCTTGAAGAATGGCCAAAACCTTGAATTTTTTCTGATTTCAGGCTGTATCGTATCAGAAGTGGGCATGCAGACATATTTGGGGTAGAATGGTGATGAGGAAAAAATGAACAGGAGTTTGCAGAAGTACCTGTATGAATGAAATGCTGATTGTAAGAAAGGACTCACATTCAGGTAAATGGACATACCGAGAAATAGTCTCATTTGAGCACTGAAAGTGCTCCCTGATGTGCCTGATGGTCAGGCCAGTGATGCTCATATACAGGAAGATCACCAATTGTTCTTCGAGTGAAACAAACCAAGAATTTTCAGGCCCATCTGCTGAAGATGGTCCACAAGTAATCCAAAGACATGGGCATGGATGCTGAGTTCACATCAGATGCGTTCTGGGTGACCAGTAAGAAGTTCAATGAGCCAGGCCTCACCAGTAAGAGCTGAAGTATGATATGGTTCTGGTGCCTTCCTGATTGAGGCAGCTTGTTGAGTACTAGCACAGATAACAACACTGATGATGAGGGCAATATACTGGAGTATTTGTTGTTGACGAAGTTCTTTGTAGTCACTATCATTGACATCCTCATCCATACTGATGATAATCCATGGATAATTAATCTGAGACTCAGCTTCAGTATGCATCGGGTAGCACAAACATACACAAATCAAGAAAGTTGGACTTTTGCAAAAGTCATGGTTTCTGAACTAGCTCTTATGGCGGAGTCGGTGACAATGTATTGTCAGTTCCCACTTCAAATTAGCCTTGTTTCCTGGTGGAAATACGATATCGAACAAGATTGCACTCGTTCCGGCGGCGCCAATGGACGATCAGGGCACAGGGACGGGGAAATGACTCGAACCCATCAAGAATGGATTATTGACTCCGACAGCCAGGACCTTCCGAATGTCAACGGGAACACGATGTTTTGTCAGGATCAAGACGTTCTAGACGACGTCAGCGACAAAGCCAACGATCTAACGCACATACCTATATTGAACATACAAAACGGCGCGATTCTGCATCCTGAGGTCTCTTCAAAGGCCCAATCAACGCCCAAGAGTCCCAGTAAATCTCAGAGACTTATACTCGTCATATCCATAGCTCAAGTCTCCCTATAATGACACCACCACCACCCCTGCAAGAGCGCACTCATTTGAAGCATTGCAAGCAACCAGCCCTACCAAATATGGGGTAAATGCGAGAAGTGTCACCATTGCGGTCCGTTTCTGTTTTTCTAACATAAAGCCACTAATGTCGACGTCAGCTAACAGACGCGGAGGACGCAAGACTTCAGCCTGGTCTCTCCAGTTCGCTGTTCCGAGTCAGCCTTCCCGCAATCTACGCATACCCGTTGAAACAGACAGTCACCTGCACACAACAACGGATGACAAGTAAGGAAGGGGAAAACAGTGTGGAAACGTTCGCTTCATAAGGTGAACGCCGAGGATAGGATCCATCGTCAACACTTGCGAAGCTCTGAAACAGCGGGTGTTTTAGAGCTTAGCATTTTGCTGGGTTGTCTCAGAGTGCCTGCCAAGCATCCAAAGCGTTCAAAAATGAACGCTACAAGCTCATAGCGCAATTCGGACATGGTACTGTTGTATCTTTGGGCACGGCCACGGGTGTAGGTACTTATGGGGTCCTCACAACCGCGAGATTCACGACGCGTTCCGAAAACGACTGTGAAACCCTGCCACGCCATATCAGCCCACATCTTGTGTCCGTTCTGTGAACCTCTCTCCACAGCAACGCCCACTTTCATGCCTTTTCAGCTGTAAGCTTGTTAATAGCCTCTCCCTCACAGACTCATCTCCAACAGGGAGGTCTCCTCTGTGTCGCAGCTAGTAGCAAACAGTAGGTGTCCGCTTTTACATGAGTAGCGTTACCATGGCACACTTTCTCATAGCGATATTGTGCTATGAGTATTTGCTGACGACGACGAGGGAAGTGGATTTCTTTTGGATGAAACCCCAGAGGTCGTGGATGTTCGTGCTCTTTGTTGCCAATCGGTATATCACCCTTTTGGGTCGCATACCTGCAATGGTCAGTGCGTTTTGGCCACGAAGTTGGGGGGAAGACGGCACCGTATGTGACTATGAAACTTTTGCTTTTCGTGAGCCGCTAATTCCATGCATTAGTTGTCAGTGACTACTCGTTTGTAAAGTTTTACGTGCAACCAATGTATTCTACCCTAGCTGCAACGGAGTTTCCATCTACGAACAACTCGTGATCATAACCGTGCAGATCATAGGAGGAAGTACGTGTCATAGTTCATTGAAGGCATTGGCTAACACTGTGACCAGTCATCATGATCATACGGGTATATGCTTTGTATATGAAAAGCAGGAGAGTGCTTCTCTTCCTGATTTCGGTCATTCTAGCTACCATTAGTGTGGGTTGTGTAGGTGTGATCCCCACCGTCATTTCTGTGGATGATAACCTTTATATCCTCATGTACGATGTCGGATACGATCAGTGGGCTATTCTATCACCCTTACCTGCGACAGCTCGACCTGTACCAACCCCTTCACTGCGCAACGGATGTAATTCCCCTACTACATATGAACAGTGCGTCTCTTTCTTTTCCATCCAAATCCCATAATGAGTGCGCTACTTGATTGGCAGGTCTGAAAGTCCGTTGCATTGTTGCTTCTGGGAATCGTACAGTATATCTCATTACATGCGCAGGGCTGGCAATTGCATGGGGCGGTCAGATGACGTTTGATGCAACCGTGTTCGTACTTAGCTTATGGCGGACATTGCGTGTCCGAAGACTAGGAAATCGCACATTATTGGATATCTTCATACGTGATGGTGAGTGCTGCAACATGTTTAATCACCTGTCCTTTTGTGGTTTACCGATACGGATGTACACGTACCGAACACTCATCCTGCGTCGTATACAGGTGTATTATACTTCGGGTGCGTAATTTGTCACTTCTTGTAGAACTGGTTATAGAACGTTGACGCATGCATGTACATACACGGATAGCCTTATGACCGCTGCGAACGCCGCGAATATCACCGCCTTTCTGGTAATGTGTTGCAGTGCATCGCCTTTCATGTCCTCTCAATTTTTCCCTGTCTAGGTGTGCAATACGGTGTGTCTTTCTTGGAGCCGGCTCGACCCGGTAGCTTGTTTATACGGTTCTTGACCGCTCATCAGTCAACAACGAAATCACTCCTCGCGGGGTTCACCAACGTGTAAGGATTCTCTCCTTACCATGACTCTCTGCACCCCCACTCACTCACTTATGTAATGACAGCATATCCTCAACTATGGTCTCTCGTCTCATGCTCAACCTCCGTGACCCAAAAATATTGATTTTCTCTCAACCCGCGATGCCCATTGCCCATCACCAGAGGCATAACCCAGATTTAGAGTTACAAGCAATGAAAGAACATGAAGGAAATAGATACTACGCTGCAGAAGATTGAATGTCCCTACTGTGTTCCTCTAATTTGTCCAATCTTTCAGTTTGCTTAAGAGAATAAATCAATGTCCCTGACAGTACTATGGTCTTGAAGTGGTTAATGACACTTGCTTGTCAACTGAGAGCTTGTTGTGAGGTCGGACTAGTTGAAAGTGCGTTATTCCAATTTACAGTTACAGATTCCCAAGCCCTACTCGATCTATTGAAGGATCTTCGATTGTTTCACCTGGATGCCTACAACGCGATGCACTCCTTTGATGATTATTACCTTTGAATCTGAAAGATACAACAACACCTCGGTATCACGGCAAGTAACCGGGGCTTTTGATGCTCCAATAACATGCCAGTACTCGAACATCCACCTTCTAGATACATTCCCATCTTTGATCTTATCATTGCCAAACAGCCAGTACGGGTTTTGCCATCGCATATCAGTGACTTGATATGTAACCGTGACAGACTGGTATAGCCCAATGAACCTAAGCTCGAGACTACTGGAAGTACGATTACAGTACGCGGTGTCGAACGTCTAAATGTGGCGTCTTCAAGTCGCACCAAGGCTGTACATACAGAAGAAAAGCTCGACCGAGCCTGGATGTTGCGAAAGTACGCTTGGGCTGCGCGCCGATGTCTCGCCGCACTATGTACGCCAGCAATCACAGCACGCTGCAAGCCTGGTTACCGCGGAAGACCAACAAGTTTCTAATAATGGCACAATAGCGCACAGCCATGTGCATGAGCAACCAGTGTTGAAAGAAGAACCGAAGCACATGCACTCGGCATGACAATTTGATGTGAGTGATCAGTGATGTGGGTGCCCGACAGAAGTTGGTTCGTCTCACCACGGGCATGGGCCCAGTTGAAACCCAGATGATTTGTTATCAGCTCAGTGACTGCTAGGTCAGGTAAAAAAATGTACATCTGTTAAGACTCTACTGTACTGTGACTTAAACTACTGGCCGGCAATCAGTTGTTCTGGAAGCTGGAGGTAATCTCAACTTAATACTTTCGAGTGGCAAGGTATACTTCACAGGCCTAACTCAAAGTCATTGCCATGTTTCAGCCTTTCTAAATTCAGTATTGTACCCCAAGTAATGAGCTGTGCCGCAACCCAGAGAAAGCACAGACACAATTTAAAGACGGGATTGGCTTTCACCAGGGCACATATGTATATTTTATTTAAGATAATAATTTCGGAATTCCCGCCATTGTTTAGTGGATTTACTTGGAGTATGGACATGAGGATAAGCCAAGCTTTTACACTGCAAGCATTTCACAATTTTTCCTGAAAAAATATGCTGAAAAAATTGAAGAAAGTGATACTCTTTTTTGATAGGTGTTTTCAAACAGAAAAGGAAAAAATAATACTTTCTTTTATTTGCATGACTTGTCACAAAACATTGATTGATGGTAATACACATTAGTGTAGAAGCTAATCAGCACTACCATCAATTCATGTTTTTGCACAGTAAAGACAAAGAAAACAAAATATTATGTTTGCATTTTTTCTGTGAACACAGCCCAAATAAAAGAGTATCTCTTCTTTCAATTTTTTCAACATATTTTGGCATGAAAAAGGGTGAAATGCTTGCAGTGTTACGCGTGCTTTTACTTCAGGTAATTTCCACGGTGTGCCACTGTTATGCACGGTGCATTGTCTTGACCTAGCAACTCATTGACTTCTACATAATGACCCGGTTGATTTTTGGCCGGTGCCCACTCAGGTACCTTAATGGGACAACTTCTCTGCTCTGCTCTGCGTGGGCACCTGCTCTGCTCTCCTCGCTGGCGCTGCACTGACATGCCACTTGTGACAATGTGACATGTGACTATATATTCGTTATGCCCCGACGGCCCAAACTTCAAGTTACAATCTAGTTTTTCAACCAGTATCATACCCCATTCACACATGTCATTCGTACACTGCGTCCAACCTATGGTGAAGAGGATAAAATTATCCGGCCAAGAATCAGCGATGAAAACCAGTGTGATCTCGGGGCGTCGAAAGTGCTTCTTCTGACGCCCGGCCCTCCTTTCCAGCTCACGTCGATAATACTGCAGTGAGCGTGATCTCACGTGCGACCTTCTTGGTATTATAAGCCGACTGAATGAGGCCGATAAGAAACTTGTTGAGTTCGTCTTTGATCCTGTCTCAGGTGAGGTTGATATGTATGTGGTTGCATGCGATACTGTGGGGTCAAGTAGCTATGTAATTATACTTCATGGAGGAACGAATGATCTGCTCGGGAGATTTGACTGGGAGGGAAAAGGGGGGATTTTGCTGATAAGAGCTGCTTCCACTTGACCCAGAGGTGCCAGTCACATCTTGAGTTTGAGATGGTCTGTGGTGAGTGGGGGATAGACTTCCTGACCTAATGTTGGGATGAGGAGCTTGTGAGATGTGGCCTGAGGAGGGCTGGCTGGATGAGCTGCGAGATGAGAATGAGTGAGACACCGCATGCGCTCTGGATATGATATCCAGAATGGCGAGGACGGACTGGGCAACATTGAGTTGTATGATACTGTGCCAGTACACCTTCTCGGCGCGGAATAGGCAAAAGCAGTCAGTCAGCTGACGCACCATATTCACTTTAGCCTGGGGGAGTGCGAGGGTCAGCGTTGACGATGGGCTGAGCGAATAGCACATTGCGCACCTAGGAGTAGAATCTTGATAGGTTTCAGACCCTTCCTGTCGGACACACGTTGTCTACTGAATTCCTCGTCGATGGTGTCCAAGACACTTTGCCTCCTGCTGAGCCCGGATGCGTGATTCTCGCTGGTGCTGAGTCTCGTTGGGTGGGGGTGCCATGGCCTGCCAATCAGAGATCGTCCTTGGCCACCGGTTCCCATACTAGCCTCTGTAGGGATGTTGAACAAGAGGGGTTTTGTAGTGGTGGATGTCGACTGAAGAGACGGGATGGACTGTGCTTACGATGGGGTACGCCTTCTTGAGAAGTGGGTGCGACATTACTATAGGAGGAATAAGTCTGCCTTACGTGGGTTATCTTAGAGAATCATAGCTGAAACGCGGAATCAGAGTGTACAAGTCTATTGACGGATAGGTCTTCTTGAAGTAACATCAATTCAGAAGCTGAACTTAGAGTCAGTTTTATGGCGGTAGTGGATATAGTTGATCGTTAGTACTAGTGGTGACTAGTGGTGACCTTGCTACGACGGGCCATATGACCATCAACCTAATGAATTGTGGCACTACAGGGGAGCTCAGGCTCCTCAGTAGGTAATCCCACCGATTCTGAGACTTACACTACCAATCGGTTAAACCAATATTTCCTATGTTTGATATCGTACAAATTGTGCTAGTAGTTTTGACGATACTCAAGAACCACTAGAGCAGTAATTATAGAAGCGTTGGTATCTGATGAACATCCTCAGGATGTACGAATCAAGAACGTGTACGATGCCCGCTAGGGAAAACGCCAGCCCAGATATCACCATCTATGCTCTCTACTTCCGTCGCCTGAGTGGGAGCTCCAAGGATGCCGTTCAAAGCCTCCACAATCTGTGTTAAAGGACGGAGCTCCTTTGGACTTTCCCACACCGGTGCACTACATGCCAGGCAATGGTATAGAAGAAGTTGTATTACATCTTCCGCAATCAATGCTGAGAGCATCGTGGCCGTGTACGGGGGTGCTTTGCTGATGCCGAGGTGGGCGGGTATTACTCGATATTTCAGTTGTTGATGGAGGCATTCCTGAAAGTGCTGGCAAAGGCAGGGTAGACAGAACAAATGGTGGCATTCCTGAGTCCTATAATTGATAAGCCTAATCGTCATAAAATGATAGCGGTCACTCACAGAAATGGATGTATGCAAGGCAATTGACAGGCACTGCACTTGAATGCTTCGTCTCTTGCCTGAATGACCTTGGAAAGCGGTCTGGATGAGTATCATATTTGCTCAAATAAATTAGGAAGAACATACAGTGTCGCAGAAGGCTTTTAGCTCAGAGATCTCCGCCACACGCAAGTCAGCAGCATCTCTAGCCCTCGCCAGCTCTGCCATAGCTTTGTCTCGCTCCTGGAACGTAAATTGACTGAGAAAAAAATACAGTTGCACACAAGTGAACGGACCTGGTGGGATGCTTTGAGCTCTATGTCAAGAAGTTGGGTAACTTCTGTAATTTTCTAATTGGGGGAATCAGGGCTGTTTATAACACCGCACATCCAAGGAATGCCTACCTCAATAGTTTCTCTGACTCCGCTCTTCAGGGGAGATAGTGGCCCTGATGCTGAGGTGCACGAAAGAGGCATTGTAGGAGCAGTTGAAACGGGGGACCAGGATGATGCAGACAAAGACGACGAGGACGCGGAAGGTGAAGAGGTAACTAACAAATCGGGAGTGGGGGATCGCGGTGACCTCGATGCTTGTGTACGTAGGCCGTAGCTATGACTCTTGGTGCGATCATATGGCGGCTTGCGAGTGGACGATCGACGTGGGTGTTGAAGACACATGGTCGTAGAGAAGAAGGAAAAGGAGCGATAGAGACGAAACACCAGACCTGGGTGGTTTCGTTCATTTTATGACCTCCTTGCCACTTGAGGGCCTCAAAGAGTGAAAGACTTTCATTCATGAGTATGATGTGGAAGTTCCCGAAATATCATGACACCCTTTCCTGTTTCAGTACGTTACTAACGTGTCAGCCAGCACTGCCTCCTGCTTTCTGTCGTCTCCAAGCTCTTATACTTTTTGTCGTCTCCAAGCTCTAAAAGCCTCTTGGTCCAACAAACGACTCAAATCCCTTTGAAAGACTCGCCATGATTCCCCATGATTTTGTGGAAAACACCGAATCGCTCTTTCTGCAATCCTATAAAGTGAGTGAAATCAATGTGGTCACTTTCCGTATACTAGTTCTCTCAAGATGAAAGCTCCCAGAAATGTTAAATATGATCACCCCCATCAGCATCGAATGGTTCCGTATCGCCCCATTAGGCGTGTTGAGCAGGATGTGTGTATTTCATTGTACATCCGCTATCTGGTCACTGATGCATGGACCCAGACTGTGCCAGTTCACCGTCAAGTGTTCCACAGGTATCAACCACCGAAAGCGGGAGGTATCGAAACTTACCAAGAGAACTTGGAGTATGACGTAGGTTTGTAAGCACTGCTTTGTTAATAGTTGCTGATGTTCTACCGAAGACTGTCCTTGTCCACCAGCGACGTTTTCTGGTGTGTCTGCCTGAGGTAGCAGTATTACCCAAATCTCGCGTCAACAGTACAGCAAGGTAGGTTTAGTATTTCATGCCGTGTAGGGTGGCTTATTAAAGTACTGCAAAGTAACCAGAACGGTCCTATGAGTGTTGACCGTGATCTTAACGCTCAGGCTACTAACACCAGCAGCAAGGAGGGCGCGTCAAAAGATTGTATCCCGGGGCTCACCCGTCCAGCTAAAGAGTGTGCTCAACTGGTGGCCGTAGTCCAGAGAGGTACAACCGGGTGGGTCTGTTGGTTACTCTTACCCTGATGCAACTAATGCATGTCTTAGTGAGAATGGGGATCCTTCTCTGGAACCTCCACAAATTCCTCCACGGTGCGAGACCAAGCTTCGTGGGGTCGACTCTACTGTTGGTCGATACATATATGACAGTGACAAACCCTTGTTACATCCTCCTGGTGGTCTACATCCTATGGTCAGGGACTTGTTCATTCAAAAGTGTAGCAATGGTGATACGAGCGTCTGGCTGTGGAACAGTGCTCAATGGCTTTCTGACATTGGCGATGGTCATATCCACCCCATACTTAGCGATTATCGGCTGAGTATCCGTGCTGGAAGTGACCCCACATGGGTGACATGCAAGACTCGTGCGACTTATCTTGGAAAGGAGCGATGGCGTAACAAATCAGCTGGTTCGTACACTCTTTTCTCATCGTACTAGGGTTTAAACTAGGTGTCCCTAGTTCCATCCTCCAATTCTCGGAGTAATTGATGCAACATATACGTTCATCTGGCCAAGTTAGCTCTACACCATAGTTAGAGTCATGTGTATCGTAATGATTTAAATGTACTCACTCTGTCTAATGAGAGCACTACACGGGCACTGCGAGTTAGTATAGGGTCAGCATATGGGCAGGTAGCACAATGTGCGATTATATCCTGCGATTTAATGACAATGATGGGGTCATATTCATCATAGCACAAGCGAACGTCGAGCAGGGGGTAATGGCGGTATGGATCAAGGGAAATATCAGCTTCCCCTAGCTCTCGCAATGGCTTCACAACGCAGTAGAACTCTGTCACAGTAGACAGGTCCATGGCGGCTCGCGTATGGCTGAAGATCTCTTGAATTTGGCCAGCGTGAGGGCTTCCAGAGCGCCGGAAAAAGATGAAGCTATTGCCAACATGTTGGGATGCGGCCGCATACACCACTCCCTTGTAGTGCACACTCTTCTGGAATTGCACATTTGGTTCCAATGATCTGGTATGGTCTTTGAAGGGATCCGCGTATGAGCGATAATGTAGCGTAGGAGAATCGCTATTGAGTCGATGCAGTAATGCCACATATATATCATTGGGGAGTGGAGTAAGACGCTTGTTGTCGATCCGTGGTCTATCACTGCCTTCGTGAGTAGAGCTGGGACTCTCAGGGGTGAGGGCAAGGAGATCAGTAAGAATACTGCCCCTGAAGTCCTTTCCGAAGTATTCCTGGATGATGGGGCGGAGAGTGCCCAGCGCATTTGGAAGGCCATCCGAAGCCATAAGCGCCTTGAGGTTACCACCCCTGCAGAACGTGTGAATGAATGTGAGCTTGACGTCACCTGCAATTCTTTGGTTAGTCAACAGGTCCCCTGGCAATAGAATAGTCTATACCTAGTTTTCGGTTAGTCTTGTAGTGTTGCATGATTCCATTAAACCTCTCAAACGGAAATGCCCACCACCCGTGTGCGGGTCCAAATCCGCGTAAGCATTCTGCTATGTGGAGCGACAAGTGATTGTTCACGACCAAACATCCCTCGCCAAAGATGCTGACAAGACTCCTCAAGTAAAACTTGAAATATTCTTCGACAACTGCAATGCGTTCCTCTGAAGTCGATCGCATTGTAGCGAAGCGGATCGCAATTATCAAGGAAAGGATGTTTTTCAAGATGTTAGTATTCTGCTGAGGCGCGCCCGGTTTGCCCCATAGTCTGCAAAGCGTGATGACGAGATTGATCATACACGCCGTCCTCCACTGATCTGCTTTCAATTTCCCATGACTTGCACTACCAAAATTGCATGGAGCACGAGATATCCAAGTTGGGAGGGTGGTCACCGACATGTCCGCCCAAACCTCCTTCAGAACATCACCATTTAAGATGACAGTTTTCAGCGCATCGGTCCAAGCCACTGAGAGGTCAGCAATCGGACAAGGGAATGTTTGTGGACACCGGATTTCGGGGCCATCGTGGTCTGTGTACTACATTAATTGTTTTTAGTGACATGGCGGTGGTACAAGATATACAATGACATCTTACCCATTGTAAGAGTGCCTCGGCATACGTAGCTTTGGTCACTGACTGGTCCCCATCATGCCGGAGTGGATCCAGATCAATATCTCTGTCGGCAAGAGGGTTCACATTGTTGGCCTGGGCTAGAGATACGACGTAGCCTTTGTGGACATGGTTCAATGCAGTTCGTGAACCCTTGCGGATGGCTGCAATCGCCGCATCCAACTGCTGCTGTTGTTCCTCCGGAGAGTGTAGTGAAACACCACCCTCTTCCCCATCAGCATCAGCGTTCATGTGGAAAACTTGACGACAATGGTGCTGAAGTTCGCCCAAAAAGAGATTGTGCATAGCCTCGACGACTTGGTACTTAGTTGGGGTCCCAGTATGGCAAACGCAGTAGTTCAGACCAGCGAATCCCATGTGTCAGGTATATCGTGTTACGCAGGGTCTCTGTGGCGGCATCTCTCCACTTCATTGCAATCCGGAGGTGTTCCTGCCAACTGTGCCAACCCCAAGTATTGATGTCAGATTCTGCGATATGACTCTTGGTCTGCAAGCAAAACGAGCAGAAACGTGTCACACGGTGTCCAATAGTGCCGAGTGCTTTGCGCAAGGCAGGTAAATCGCATATGAGGGGTATAAGAGCACAGCGGTGTGGGGAGCCTATACTCCCTGAGGCTACAGAGCTCCCTTAGCGGCCTTTCTCACTCTCAGTAGCTGCTCGCTCACGCATTACAACACTCCCTTGGCTAGAAACATCGCCGCGTATGCTAATGTCACACCTTCCGTAACATCACGTACTCGTGCCAGCAACATCGCCGCTGACTCACCAGTTACCGTATTAGGTTTGTCCTCTGTCGACATATCCCCTCGGCGGCTATATCCACTCTACAAGCGCCGAGGCTGTCGCCCGCTTAGTAATGCCGCCCGCCGCATCCCAGACCCGTTGAAGAAATCGCCGCCTCCCCCCTACAATGTACACTCGCTACCCAGGCACGTTGTCTGTACGCTTTCCACTTTTACTTACCTTCGTTTTTATGGACTTTACTTGTTTTATCTTCGTCTATGTCGCTGCCATGCATGGGATTGTCCATGCATCGGTCTTTATCTTTTCTCTTATTACTTTTGACATATGACAGATCCGAAATATTCCGATTTTACCTTAGAAACCACTGTCCTTACGCTACAAAAAGTCCACTGTACATAGAAAAATAAACACCCACCTTTTGGCATCTTTTGTGTGTATCTGAGAGTCCCCAGAGTCAGTCTTCTGAGTATCTTCGAGTCTTCAGAGTGTTCCCAGAGTTCCCCAGCTTCTCTCTCATCGTCTATTCGCCTGTCCTTGAGTTTTCCCGCCTAGAAAAATCGCCTGCCAGTTCTTAAGTTTGGTCTCCCTGTGCCTACAAGAGTTTCCCTATCGTCTTCGAGAGTTCACAATTGCCTGCCCTTCCAGCCCCAAGTCTCTGCACGCTTTCCCCCACCCAGGAAAAATCCCTTTTGCCGACCTAAGGCTGGAATTTTCGAGTTCTTCATCACCAGCACTCCCCAGTCACCAAGAAAAATCCTTCTTCGCCTTCTAGGTTCCTTCCCCCCCCTCTCCTTCCTGGCACAGCACCCCTTGGGACGAAGCCTAGGTCTAACCTACAGCTTTCCCCCCTTTTTTTTTCCTTCGCACTCTCACAAGAAGAGTAGCTGCCATCAGTTTTGGAGCCCACCGCGAGGGGTCTGTAGATCTGGAAAGGAGATCTCTTCGACCTACCCGCCACAGAACAGAACTTCGAAGAGCTCTTAGAGCCCTTCCATCATCTCTCCATATCGTCTTCTGATCTTTTTGTCCCCACTGCTAACCCCCGTGATATCTCAGAGCTTACCTCTCCAGATACAGAGTTTTCCCCAGCAGATTCCCTTCATCATCCAGAACCCGATTCTCCATCAGCAGTTGATATACCAGGTGCTTTTGAGCTTGATGAGTCGTTTGCACCCCCGCCAGACCACCAAGAATTATCACCGCTTACCGACCTATCACCTTCATCATCTTCAACGGCCTCGACTTTCACCACTGAACAACTCATCTTAGCATCACCTTCATACATCCCCTCTCAGAGCCTCATTTCGCCGCTTGCCCGACCTCATTCACTGATACCAACCAGAAATCCACCTCCACTTCGTAACCCCACCCCACCTTCGTCTTCAATACCAATTATCATGTCCACCACTACTAATCACCATGAAATGCCGCTTAGGGGCTCTAACAAGGCCCCCAAGTTCTCGGGAAAAACAGAAGATATTTGTGCCTATTTTGAGGACATCGACCAGATCTGCACTGATGCAGGAATCACTGTCGATAAGGTCAAAATTAAATGGGCCATTCGCTATGCTGACAGGAACGAGTCAGAACTATGGTCGTCCCTCGACTCTGCTGCAGGTGATGACTGGGAGGACTTTGTTAACGAGGTAACTAGCTTCTACCCCAGTGCTGATGTCAAAGGGCATCAGTACATGAAAGTCAACCTCGAGACCCTCCTACATCACCAAGTACAAAAGCCCATGTCGTCCCTCGATGACCTTGGCAAATATGTCCGTGAATTTCGCTGCATCGTAGCCCTGATTAATAAAAAGAAGAAGCTTGCTGATGACTATGTCAACGAGAAGTTCCTCGAAGGTTTTCCCCCTAGGTTCCATAACAGCCTTGCTACTCGTCTCCAACTCAAAGACTTAGACCATGATGTTGACAAACCGTGGCCATTTGACAACATCTACAAGCACACGAACTATCTTCTTAGTGGTGCCCATTGAAACATCACTCAGGTTGACAGCTTGGCCTTATTTCCAGAATCCCACACCCAACCGACAATGCTGCCTACTATCCTGAAACAAGAATATGTCCAGGCCGCTGACCCTGCCTTGGGAAGCCGTCAGACTCATCCCACAGACCAACAATTCCGCCACTCGTTCAACCCCTGCTGCTTCTTCTGTGGCAGTACTGATGGTCACAGGACAGCTGAGTGTGAGCTCTGCAAAGAATATGTCCGCCAAGGCAAATGCACGCTCATAGGCAGTAGGGTTTTCATGAAGGATGGCTCTGACATCCCTAGATCTGCTGCAGGGCAGAATTTCAAGGAAAAGATTGACAACTTCTTGGCTCTTTGAGAGTCCATTATGGCATCAGCTAATCTCATCTCTATTCAGTCTCCTGGCACTGCCTCTTTGTCTCGAGGATGTGATACCCCTCCCCACCTCATCAATACTATGTTCTTCAGCTCTGAAGACACTGCTGAATTTCAGGTGGAGGTTCACCCCTCATCTTACCTTGTCGACAAGGAGATGGAAGATAATGCCGATGAAGAAGACAGGCATGCCTTAGCCAGAGCCTATGCTCAGGTGGAGGAGCTTAAGAACGCCATCAAGAAGAAGAAGCCAGCTCATTTCGACGGTGTAGAAATCCCTGGTCGTCATCCTCATAATGCCACTACTGTCAACCCTCCCCTAGCCAACGACTCCGCACCAAACACAGCTTCGAACTCTCAGCTTTTGTCTAACATCCCTCAGACAAAACAAAACGCTGCCGAAGCATCTAGCTCCAAACCTCCATCCAACTCTGCCCCTCAGTTTCATTACCAGAGCGGCTTTGACGAAGCTGCTGCTACTAAACGACTCGTATCCCAAGTCTTAGGTGCTAAGATTGAAATTTCAATGCAAGATCTTCTAGCAGTCAGTCTAGAAATACGTAAACAGATAAAAGAGATGGCCATGACGAAGAAGATAGCCATTGGTAGCCTCGAAACTGTGGCAGAGTTTTCATCATCCTCTGTGTGGGCACATTACGAGCAATACCTTGTGAAGGATACTGAGGGGAAGTGCGTTGGCTTAGCCACGGCTCCTCTTCGTGCTGTAGATGGGATCTTGATGGATAAACTCCAAGTCAAGTGCATTCTCGACAGTGGATGCCAGGTGGTAGCCCTTAGACATGAACTATGGGAAGCCTTAGGCACTCCACTTCGTTCAGACATGTGTATGACTCTCGAGGCTGCTAACCAATCTAAAGAAAGTACTCTAGGGGTCATTGAGAATGCTACCTTGCGTATTGGGCCAGTCGAGGCTCACTTACAGATTCAGGTCATCGACCGAGCACCCTTCAACCTCCTGCTAGGACACCCCTTCTTCTGCCTACTCAGTAGTGTTCTGTGTGACTTCCCCAATGGGGAGCAGTCCTTGGAAATCCATGACCCCAACTCTGGGCAGCAACTATTAGTCCTGACTTGTCCTCGCCATCGTCTACACCCCTACCCTTGATTTGTTAACCCAGAAGACGAAGCAGAGTACTTCGCTCACCAGAATTATCGCCGCCAATTACAAGAAAGAGAACAGGGTTTTTAGCTTTGGTCAATGACTCAACGGAGTTATGAGGAGACCAAGAGAATCTAGTATCCATGTGTTCCCTTTATGTTGCAGACTCTCCTTCTTCGACTTCAGATTTTATTTTACCTTCTTCCACAGACTCTAAACAAAACACCACCGCAGCTTATTTATATGACTATAACACTGCCAGTATGCCCATTATTGATCCTTTTGACTCGAGTTTCATTTCTCCAAAAGATCCCTTTTTATTTTCTATGAGTACTACTATTTCTCCACTGACACTTTCAGTTCTATGATCCTCTCTTCATTTCAACCCAATTTATCACGTTTTGAAGTACAAACCTGTAGTGAAGAAGGTGAAGCCTATCCCGACTGCGATGCCTGTTGAGTTCAGAGTAGAGCGTCAGGAGATTGGTGATCCTCTCGCAGATCTTCCTGTATTACCATACCATCCTCCCCCTTTCATTCCCAGTTCTAGATTTATGGCACAACGAGCAGAAGAGCTCGACCTCGATCCTGCCAAGTTCCTTTGGCTGGCGGAATTGAACCTTGTTCGATGGCTCGTTCATACCCATGAGGCGGCTTTCACTTGGGAGACCTCTGAACAAGGAACCTTTCATGAAGATATGTTCCCCCCTCTGAAAATTCCGACGCTGTCCCACAAGCCCTGGGTCAAATGAAATATCCCCATCCCTCCCACCATTTTTCGAGACATCGTTAACATAATTAAAGAAAAGGTTGCCGCTGGTGTCTACAAGCCATCGACCTCGTCCTACCAATCCAAATGGTTCTGCATCGTCAAGAAAGATGGCAAATCCCTTTGTTTAGTCCATGATTTGCAGCCACTAAACACCATCTCTATTCAGGATTCTGCAGTTCCCCCCTTCATCGACTCGATCGCAGAAGCCTTTGCCTGCCACTTGGTGTATGGTATCCTCGACTTAATGGTGGGGTATGATCATAGAACTATTCACAATGACTACTGTGACCTTACTACCTTCCAAACGCCTATCGGCACCCTGCGACTGACGAAGCTCCCTATGGGCTATACAAATGCTGTTCAAATCTTCCATGGAGACGTCTGCTGGATCTTGAAGGAAGAAATCCCTGAAGTCACCATCCCCTTCATCGACGATTGCCCTATCAAGGGTCCAAAGTCCTGCTACCAAAATGCTGACGGTACCTACGAGATGATACCCAAGAACCCCGAAATTCGCCGCTTCGTCTGGGAGCACCTCCAAAACACCAATCATATCCTTCACTGCCTTCATCATGCCAGAGCTACAGTCTCCACCAAGAAATGTGTAATTGCCGCTCTGTCTATTGTGGTCGTTGGACATAAGGTATCATACGAGGGGAGGATCCCAGATGAAGCCAAAGTCCAAAAGATTAAAGACTGGCCTCGCTGTGCTAACGTCACTGAAGTCAGGGGGTTTCTAGGTCTCTGCTCGTACTGTCATATCTTCATCAAAGATTTCGCCAGACATGCCCACCCCCTCATCAAATTAACTAAGAAGGACATCCCCTTCGATTTCAGAGATGAACACTGCAAAGCTATGGACTATCTTTGTGCCACCATCGTTTCCTCCCCTGCACTCAGATCTATCGACTATAACTCTGCCTTACCAGTTATCCTTGCAGTCGACACTTCTAATATCGCCATCGGATATATCCTTATGCAGGAAGGCGAAGATGGGAAGAGATACCCCACTCATTTCAGCTCCATTACCCTCAATGATCATGAGAGGCATTATAGCCAGGCAAAACTCAAACTCTTCAGTCTTTTTTGGGCCCTGCACAACGTGCAGCTTTATATATTTGGCGTGCAGAACTTGGTTGTGGAGGTGGACGCAAGGTATATCAAGGGTATGATTAATAACCCCAACCTACAGCCTAACACAACCATCAACCGATGGATTGCTGGTATCCTACTCTTCGATTTCAAGCTCGTGCATGTACCTGCCAACAAACATGCTGTGCCAGATGGGCTGTCTAGGAGGCCCAAAGCTGAAGAAGACCCTGAAGTAGACGAAGAAGAGTATGAGGACTGGGTTGATGAATGTGGAGCATTTGCAATGGAACTCGTGAATCATCACGAGCCAGGGTCTCAAGTGCTATGTCCTCATCTGGAACCTCCATTGTCCATCTACCACTTATCCAGTTCCCTACCTCAGGATATCAGTATCTTTACTGCACTCGAAACGCCGCCAGATAATGCCAATATAGAGATTCCACGATCCGAGAAAGTGAAGCAGAGAGATGAAAGGTTAGAAGTGGTGAAAGAATTTTTGGAGACAAAGAAACTGCCAGATGGGATAGGAGAGAGAGATTTGGAGAACCTCATGCAACTAGCAACAAGATATTTCGTCAAAGGCGGAGAATTGTGGAGGAAAGAACTGCAAGGTCAACACCAACTCGTGGTTCGCCAGCCTAGACGTCTCAGCCTTATTTGTCAAGCCCACGATGAGCTGGGCCACAAGGGTATTTTCTCCACCCGCATCTGATTACTGATATGTTTTTGGTGGCCCATGCTAGAGCAGGATGTTCACTGGTACGTCAGGACGTGTCACGAGTGTCAAATTTGCTGCCTAGATTGTATTCACATCCCTCCCGTCGTCACGATTCCAGAACCCTTATTCTACAAAGCCTATGTCGACACCTTCGTAATGCCCAAGTTGAACAGTTTCCAATATGTCACGCAAGCCCATTGCTCGCTCACTAGCTACCCAGAGTGGGCTATGCTTCGATCCGAAACTGGCAAGTCGATAGGCAAGTTCCTCTTCAAGCAGATTCTATGTCATTGGGGAGCTGTTGGAGAAATTGTCACCAACAATGGCAGACCTTATGTTTTAGCTCTCAACTGGCTGTCGAAGACTTATGGCATTCAACATATAGCTATATTGCCTTATAACTCACAAGCCAATGGTGTTGTGGAATGGTGGCATTTTGATGTTAGAGAGGCGATGGTGAAGAGTTGTGAGGGAGAAGTGTTGAGGTGGTCAGAGGTTGCCCCATCAGTATTTTGGGCAGAACGAGTTACCATCCACAAAGCTACGGGATTCTCCCCCTATTACATGGCTCATGGTGTCCATCCCAGGCTCCCTTTTGACTTCACTGAGGCAACATTCCTTTCTCCTTTCGAAGCAGATTTTTATTCGACCACTGACCTCATCGCCAATCAAGCTTGTCAGCTTCAGAAACGACCAGAGGACCTGGCACTGATTCACGACCATGTCCTAAAAGCCCATTTTGCCTCAGCCAAAGACTTCGTCTCTTGTTTCGAGTGCACCATCCACGATTTCGACTTCGCTCCTGGTTCTCTCGTCCTTGTCAGAAACTCTCATATAGAGAAGGAGTTAGATTGGAAAACAAAACCCCACTACCTAGGTCCTATGGTAGTGGTGCGTCGTACTAAAGGTGGATCTTACCTTCTTGCAGAGCTTGACAGTGCCATCTCGAAATTCCACTACACAGCCTTCCGTCTGTTCCCCTACTATCCTCGCAATAAATCTCGTATAGAGGTCACCCACCTGGTGGGCCTCGAAAGCTCTGCCATAGAACAACTCGAAGACGACTCCCTTCCTGACCCAGAGCTCACTGGCGTCCTTAGGGACGAGTCAGATGAGTAACTTATACCCTATGGCTCGTGTTTCTTTTCTTCTCTTTTCTTTCTTTCTTTCATTTCTTTCATTAACTTGACAGACAATCTACCTATACGCAACCTTCGAAACAAAAGACCGCTGTCAAAAATATATAAATATACTGTCAATTCAAGCCCCTCATTTCCTTCAAACCTGTTTTGTAGACTTACTCACTGCCTCTCTTTAAAGAATACCACCAAGGATATGTTACAAAGAAAGACAATAGAAAAGCCACTCCTTCAGTTACCACTCATTATTTCCTCTTTCTTCTTTTGTTTATGGGTACCTTACTTATCACTGAATGTTCTGCATGCCCACAGACACTTTTCTTCTCACTATACCCGCATGAGCAGCAATGTTTTCATTTCAGCTCAGCCTTCATACTCACGACCAGAAAACTGCCTATGAGACCGACACACGCCACAATTCCTCTATGCTATGGCACAAACAATGGTACCATCCTACGGACCCTCTATGTGGTACCTTTCCCACCACTCCTTCAGAGACTGTAGCTGTTGCTTGTTACTGTGGATTGCCACAGCCATAGTCCCCACCTCGTTAGTTACCTGCGATATTTGTAAGTATAAATGACTCAGGGACTCCTCACTCCACACGATCGAGTCCCCGAGAGCAGCAATCATTGCGTCCAACTCATCAAGCGCTCTTCGACTTCTTCTCTGTGCTCATCGTCTGCTCCTCGACGGCTGTGGGGAATCCTCTAACTCTTCCTCAGGTGGCAGCAACACGTGTGGGGATCCCTGTGGCGTGGTTAGGTCGATGTCGACCCCTTGCATCTTCACAATTGCCGTCTCCACTTCTTGTTCCTCCAAAAGGCTGCTGGGACTGGCAAAGAAGGCCGATGCATCCTCGATCGGGTCCTCTGTGGTTCTTGGAGGTTCTGCAACAGCAGTGGGTGTGGGAGGAGCACTGGAGGGGAGGAATAATGGGACAGGCGGAGCTGGAAGGGGTGGAGGCAGTCCCAGAACAGTCGCTGGCACAGAGGTTTCTTCATCTGGATTGATGAGAAGTCAGACTCGAGGTAGGGGCTTGTGGGTCGACGATGATGCTGGGGGTCTAGTGGGAATTGGAGTGGGAGCAGACACAGTCTTCGGTCTTTTGCTCGTCGAAGCAGCCGATGCTGGCAGACCTTCCTGGTTCTTGCGCTACGTGTTCTCATGAGCCTGCCATCGCATTTCAGTCAACCCGTGGCTCACCTTTCGACCTGTTTTATAGGCCTTGTCGCATTTTTTCTTCCCCTGGTGGCACCGCTCGCATGCCTGACCCTCATCACATATGCACAAAATACCCAACTTCTTGCATAAACCACATGGGTCTCCATCACCCTGCATAGCCTTGTCGTGCGTCTGGGCAATGTCTCTCAAATCCTTGGTGGGTGGGGGTATGCCTTTGATGAGTGAAGGCTGCTCCTCCTCGGCTGCATTGTCACTGGGTGGTATCTGGAAGGGAAGAGAGCATTAGTCCAGAAGGTGGGATATAGCAGGTATGCCATGCACCTTCTCCATGCCTTTCCCTTTCCCTGTGGCCTTTTCCACCTGTCTCTGGGAACGCTGAGTCCCTTCCCCATCTCCCTGGGTTGTCTTCGAAGGCTGCCTCTCCTTGCCCCTGCCCTTTGGTGCGTGTGGTGGAAATTGTTCCTGGAGCGCCATCAGCCTCACAAATGCTGCCCCAATCATGATTTGTGTTTCCTCGTCATAGTTGGGCATGTCGGTGTTCATATCCATCGCAAATTTGCACATCTGTTCAATTTCATCCTGGCGCCATCCATTACTGCTGGGTTGCCTTCTAGGTTATGCAGGAGGACTCACTGACACCTCGTAAAAATGAGTCACCCACACGTGTGCAACATCATCTTCGGCCAACACATCTGGAATCTGCCTCATGTGAGCTCCTAGTGTCTTCACATTTGCTGCCCACATTCCTGGAATCATGGCTCTAATGACATTGGGTGCAAAGTATGGGATGGTTGACATGTTGTTTCCATGTAGGGCGAGATCAGTTGCAAGTACGAGGGATGGTAGTGGTAGGACTTAGGGGAGAAAGAGTTGGAAGCAGCATTTTGTTTGGTACATTTTGGCGGCCTTTGTTGATGTGGAGCTTGTTGCCACAGCACGTGACCGAGAACCCCGTGCCTCTTCCATTGATCCATGCACAGCCACACCACGTGTATGACATCATCCTGTTTCCATCCCGATCGCCGTGTACCCCTGACCGAGGATGGTCAGCATTCGAAGACCCTGGGAGGTGTGGGGAGCCTATACTCCCTGAGGCTACAGAGCTCCCTTAGCGGCCTTTCTCACTCTCAGTAGCCACTCACTCACACATTATGACACTCCCTTGGCTAGAAACATCGCCACATATGCTAATGTCACACCTTCCATAACATCACGTACTCGCACCAGCAACATTGCCACTGACTCACCAGTTACCATATTAGACCCGTTGAAGAAATCGCCACCTCCCCCCTACAATGTACACTTGCTACCCAGGCATGTTGTCTGTACACTTTCCACTTTTACTTACCTTCATTTTTATGGACTTTACTTGTTTTATCTTCATCTATGTCGCTGCCATGCATGGGATTGTCCATGCATCGGTCTTTATCTTTTCTCTTATTACTTTTGACATATGACAGATCTGAAATATTCTGATTTTACCTTAGAAACCACTGTCCTTATGCTACAAAAAGTCCACTGTACATAGAAAAATAACCACCCACCTTTTGGCATCTTTTGTGTGTATCTGAGAGTCCCCAGAGTTGTCTTCTGAGTATCTTTGAGTCTTCAGAGTGTTCCCAGAGTTCCCCAGCTTCTCTCTCATCGTCTATTTGCTGTCCTCGAGTTTTCCCGCACTAGAAAAATCACTGCCAGTTCTTAAGTTTGGTCTCCCTGTGCCTACAAGAGTTTCCCTATCATCTTCAAGAGTTCACAATCGCCACCCTTCCAGCCCCAAGTCTCTGCATGCTTTCCCCCACCCAGGAAAAATCCCTTTTGCCAACCTAAGGCAGAATTTTTGAGTTCTTCATCACCAGCACTCCCCAGTCACCAAGAAAAATCCTTCTTCACCTTCTAGGTTCCTTCCCCCCCTCTCCTTCTAGCACAGCACCCCTTGGGACAAGCCTAGGTCTAACCTACAGCTTTCCCCCTTTTTTTTTTCCTTCGCACTCTCACAAGAAGAGTAGCTGCCAGCGGGGGGTCACAAAGTTTTCCAATAGGCTTTTGAGTAGCCTTAGCATAGTCACATGAGTCGCATGATCCCATAGTGCTGGATGTGGAATCTAGGGTAATTCTGGTGATTGTTCTGTCTCGTAGCATCTGACAGATTGCATCAGGGGCAAGGTGGCCAAGCCATACATGGATCTCCTCCATCGTGAGGGGTTCTTTTGCACTTGCTATGCCAGCTAGAAGTTTCTTCAGGGCATGGATGGTGTACAGTCCCTTTGTAAGTGGTACTTTGCCAATCTTTTTCTTCTTTGAGTTATATATCTGGCAGCGCAAGTCATGGAAAAGTGCTGCATAGCCAGCCTGGTCGAGGCAGCTTATCAATATGAGCATTACCCCCATGCATGGAGCATATAAGACATCTTTTAGCAGTACCCAGCTGCATGCCTTGCCATTCAGTAGGTAGATATACATGTCTCCTTTCCCAACAGCATCAAAGGTTCTTTTGTCAGCAGTGGTGATGGGCTTTGGTGGGATCAGATTGTAGGTGACAAACTGCTCTCGATATGAGGACATGTGGCATGATGCACCAGAGTCATAGAGCTCCACTTGCACACCTGCCTGTGCTCCTTCATTTGCAAGGAGTGCTGAGTCATAGGTGGTAGAATACACCTCATCTTCTCTGTTCTCCGAGACTTCAAGTAAGTCAGGTAAATCTTCTTCATCTACCTCGGACAGCCAGTCCAACTGTTCATCCCATCCATCAGTACAAGCAAGCCAGACTCCATCCTGTTCACTGTCCCCATCACTGTTGTTCAGTGCAGCTGTGGCATGCTTGCACTTGGACTTGGACTTGTTGTCCTTATCCTTTCCCTTGCTGTCTTTCGAGGCTTCTGAACCCTTTTCTCCACTTTTACATTCTTTGCTTCTATGGCCTCACTTTCCACATTTGTAGCAGTTCCCTTTAAACTTGGTTTTTGGCTTTCCTGATCCACCTGCTGAGTAAGCTGCATCATCTGCATTGTCATTGCTAGACCCTTTCTTTGTCTTTGATGCCTGGTGGTCATAGTCATCGAGTATGGCCTCCATGAGTACTGTGGAGGTGAGCTTCATACCTGTGATTTTTGCTGATGCGGTGATGGAGCTGATGGCAGAGTCATAGGATGTCAGAAGGGAGGTCATGATGGTGGCCATAAAGTTATCGTCTGAGGGTGCTTGGTCCATGGCTGCAAGTTGTTCATAGAATGCTCGGAGCTTGTCAAAGTGCTCACAAACATTGCCTTTCTCTGTACACTTCATGGTCTGTAGTCTGCAGAGTATTTCAACCGCAACCACCTGTGAGCATTTTTCGAAGAGAGCTGCAAGTTTGTCAAACATCTCTTTTGCAGTTGAAAGTCATTTGACCTGCATAAATAGGCTTTCGGGGATTGTAGCAGCTATGTGCTGCCATGCATTGGCATTGTTCATGGTCCAGTCCTTCACTGCAACTTTATATGCTTTGACTTCCTGTGCTTCATCTGCCATTTTAGGCAACCATTTGTCTCCTTGTCCTGTTAGACTCTTTGGGTCCACTGGCTTGGTCTCAGTTCCATCCAGATAGCTGAGCAGCCCTCGGGCGGTGACACATAGTAGGAGTCAGTCCTTGTAGTTGACCCAATTTTCACCATCTGCTGAGAGTTTAGGTAGACAGTTTAATATCTTGTCATCAGAGCTGGACATGGTTGTTGAATGCACAGAGCTGTTCTTGGTACTTGGTTTGGCTAATGAGTGGGGCTCATAACCTGTAACAATAAGTACTCAGTTCTTCAGTAGAAGCAACTGGTATTACCTGTAACAATAAGTACTAAGGTAGAGTTAGTACTGTGAACAGGTGTGTATGTAGGATAACAAGGCTCACCTCAGTTCTTCAGTAGAAGCAACTGAGGTACAAGGAAACATGGTGACAGGAAAATAGTAACATGATTATGTAAGCAATGGCATCATGCCAAACTAAGTATATACTGCAACAATTATACCTTTTCACTTTGCCTTGGAATTTACTTAGTCTACTCTCCTGTCAATGTTTCTTTCTTTCTCTTTGTTTTCTCTTTTTAGATACTCGTTTGTCTCCCGTCACACTCTGAACATATATAAACCCTTAGCACTCAATGTATTTTCCCCAGTCGTTCTCAAACAGAGACCTTGGACAGTTCTATTGTGAGCCCTCTAAGCCTCACTCTGCCGAGAATCGACTACCATGTGGCCGAAAACTACCCTTTCCATCACATTTGGCGCCATCTTTGGAAGATGTCCACAGTAGCTGGATGACCATCGATCATGGGTGAGTGTTGTGTGTGAACTAGTAGGGGGCTGTAATCCTCAATTCTTCAAATATGGCAAGGCCGTACGAAAATAAAACTTGCTAATTGGATGGACGTAAAACAACAAAAATTATAAATCGTATCCACTACAAGGCTATAAAGCCACTCAGCCGCATCGGCGCAGTGCTGGAGTCCGAATACATAATTATACACCTGTTGAAGCGTGTCCGAATCTAACCCACGAAGTTTGAGACACTTCTAGTACAATTTTTTGTCGACGGTAAAGTTCATTCGACTGGCAAGGTGCTGGCCTGCAATGAGATCTTTGATCACTCCTGCGATAAGACGTTGCTTGTGAACGTTGATCAGGGGCTCGAGCTGCATAGAGGGTGGAAGAGGCGTCAAAGAATCCAGAACGTCGGGATGCGCAGGTGAGTCGAAGCTGAGGGATTGCGAGTCCATGCCGACAGGATCGTGAGGCGAGGTAGGATCGATCAGGTCAGGTAGTTTGCCATAAAGACAGAGCTGGGACAGGTAAATGCCTATTTACACGACTATCAGCCGAGCAGAGTCAAGCAAGAGTATAAGTTCCATACCAATGAAAGGCACGCAAGCAGATGGCACGCTGTCATTGCTGTGCTTCACCTTCGAGTGGGACTCCGAGGTGCTTCCACTCATGATAGTCGACGCGTGAGACCTAGCGTCCATTGGTTTTGCGTCTACCATCGCCCTGACCGCTTGATGCATAGCCTTGAAATTGTCTTCAGGAGTCACGAACTGACTGAGCCTTTGGAATATTTGCATTTCCCAAGGCCCGACTCGGTGCCACTATCGATACATGGCCTTCTTGACCCACTCACTGAGAAGCCCAGCTAATATGGCTGCGACAGTGTGGAAGTTACTATAGCTGTACGCTTTCTAGATGCGAACTTGAGAAAAGCAACATAAATGGCAAAAGCCAACACGTACGATTGCAATACGAATAAACTTCGAGACGAGCGTGTGTCTCTCGCTAGGATGCGTCAGAATAATTTCGGAAATGACAAAGTTCGCCATCAAATTGAAACGGCCACAAACGGCCGCAAGTGCACTTGTCTTGTGGCTGAAACGCGACTCCGCTTCCCACCATGCCCAGTGCTTGAGATACTGCGTCCAGTCAGGCACGTCTACCTCCTGACAACACACCCAATCATCGAGGATGAGTTCCTCTGGCTTGACACCCAAGAATAACTCTCGGTCGATCATGGAAAAGTGCTGGAGGAGCACGTCAGCCTTGAAATTCACGATCCAACACCGATGCGACTTTCGTCCCGGAGGCGGTAGGAATTTGGGTGATGTCACGGGAGCCCCCGTGAGGGTGGAAGTAAAGAGGAGTCATGCAACGTGGATAGCCTTGAGGAGACACAACTCTGCAGATCTCGAGAGGTACAGCGTCCTCCAAAGCGGGTTTTGCATCACCTGTCTTCAGGGGCGAGGTTGGGCCAGAGTTCTCCATTCTCGGTTCACTGGGAGGCGTCACAGCAAGCTGAGCTGACGTGCCTGTCATCGCAGAACCAAAATAGTCATCTTGGGCCCCGAAGGGAGCGACCTGAGAGGGCGTGCCATGGTTGGCGGTATCATCAAGCCGTACGTCTTGCAGACTAGATTCGGTCTCGTGCTGATCGATAATGTAGTCATCCTCACCTTCGTTGTCCTCGTCCTCGTCGAAGAAGCGTGGTTGGTCGTCGCCAAAGTCGCCAGCAGCCATACGTTTCTGAATAGCCCGTACCCATCCATCTACCTTGAGCGCCTTCTCTTTCCGCCGCTGAGGATTTATTTGACCCTCGAGACGCTGCAAAGCTTCCTCGACGCCACTGTCTCCGCCATCATCAGTGAGGGAATTCACGATCGCGTTGACCTGCGACTGCTGAATGTTGGTTCCTAGTCTCCCGCCCACAGATGCAGACGATACTGCAGAACTCTCAGAGCCTACAGGGTCGCGCAAGCGTATCCCCGTCAACGATACACATTGCCCCGATCTTCGAACAAATTCAAAATTGCGCCTTAGAGGTAACTTCCGTGGCGCCTTGCGAAGACCTGGGGGTACGGAGGGACTTTCAATGTGAGCTTCGCTCAAGGAGTCCGACAAATCCAGGTCGTCGATGGAGACGACGACAAACCGCCACAGAGGCCGAGCTTGTACTTGGGCCACGACAGGGTTCACCTTCAACTCCGAAGTAAGCACAGAACAGAACGATTCTGTGGAGCGCGTGATTATCGACGACTGAGATTCCGCCGTGGATACCGCCCGATTCACCATGGCAGCGGATCCGATCCTTTCTTCCTCTTCTGCCACCTCCACTACCGAACGCAGCGGTCGAGCGCCAGTTTCACCAGGGGGATTCTCATTGGTTTGTTCCGGTAACGAACTACTGGCTGTTAGCTCCTGTGGGATCTTCAAGTCAACGTTGGGGTGAACCGGAGTTCTGGGGGATGGGGTTCGATCATCTTGAGGTACTGCTCTACGCCACCCCGTACTGTCAGCAAATCACTCGTCGCGCTCATCTCCAGGTCGAACGCCGAAACATTCGCGGGAACGGCAATGCCTGTATCAATCGTTCGACGAGAATTCAACACACGCTTCCATCTACCCAGCCGTCCAATCGTCTTCACGAATGCCCGGGACAGTGCCCCCTGGGAAGATGTAAAAGGAGGAGAGTTGAGTGCGGCATGCGTCTCGGTTATGGAAGCAGATATGCTCGCGCGGCTCTGCTGGAGAATATTCCGCTGAAAGGTCTGTTGCAACAGTGCAGCTGAGGAAGAAGGAATGGCACCAGTTCGAGAGGATATGCCCCCCGCCGCACTGAAGCTCCAAGCGTTGCCAGACTCGCCGTTCCCAAGATATACCGACACGCGGCCATCGGCGACGAAGTCAAAGTCGACATCGGAATTGTCTTGGTCCTTGGAAATAGCTTCTGCGAACTTGTCTTCAAGGAGATGCGTCGGACGCAGTGTAGGTGTGGTCACTATGCTCTTGCGAGCTGATACCGAAGCACGCCGCCTCCGTGTATGTGCTTCTTTGCAGTCTTTGACGACTTTGATCAACTTGCGGACGATGCTCTGCAACAGAGCAGTCAACCCAAACGCGGACGGAGAACCAAAGTGAAGGTAACTCGCCAGGCCATCTTGATGCTTCTGCAACACCAGATCACGCACCAGAGCATTCAACCAACTAGCCAGCAGAAGCCTTAGCTCTCGATTGCGAAGACAGTCCATCCAATATCTAATTGCCACGAACGTCCACACTCTTACATCTTCCTTCGTGGCGCGACCGCTCAGGCTCCCATGAAAACGACAGATGAGCGAATGGCAAAGGTCAACAGCAGATTTGTACGTTCGGTGTCAGAAAGAGGTTGAATAGTTCGTCATAGCTGAGTTTAGAAGTCAACGCGATCCATCACGCGAAAGTGGAGGGAGACGACGACTGCGATTGGTGTACAAGAGGGTGCGCAGCTTCATGGATGTGGGTTCGTTGCAGTGCCTGAACGGCAGAGTCGACTGAGAAAGAGGCAGTGCCAGTCGATGGGAGAGGTCATCGACTTGGCAGAGGAATTTGACCACAATCGAGACGTCGAGATCGGCGAGAAAGATGTCAGTGTTGATATAAAAGAGGAAGTCGGGATTACCTTGTAGGAGCGAAACAGTCTAAGAGAAGGAAACGGACAGTGAAACTCCGCGCCTTTATCCCCGTCCGAGTGCATGGCCCCAAATGCATCGGAATCCTGTTCACCTCTGGCTCCGTACGGGGGCAGAGGGACGACTGTGTGTGTTGTCGTGGCTGCTGACAATGGCGGGACCTATTTCGCTCTGAAAACATCCTGGCAAGATGTGTAGCTCGCACAGATGGACAGGCGGCTGTTTTGAAGAAACTTAGTGTCAATACACCCAACATCGTCGCTCCGTTCAAAGTGCGTATTACAATGGCCGCGTAACCGATGCTCACGATTATTGGCTTAGAGATTGTTCGAAGCTGAATGTGGTGGGGTGGACTCAACGCTTGGATCGATCTGCGCACTCTTGGGTGATGAAAAATGCGAGACCTCAGGGTGGAAAACTGCATCCTGACTGTGACAATATCCGAACTGAAGCGTCTCGTGGCATGCTTTTGGAGTCTGCATGTTTTCGTGAGGAGGCTTGTAGGCGCGTTGCTTGGTATGTGACCAACTCTGACTTATCATCCGGAATGAAGGGCCATGAACATTTGTGCAAAATAGGCACCCTCCTCCATCGTGACATCAACGAGAATACCATCGTTCTTCGTCTTTGTCGGGATCATCTAGGGAATGAACTAGGGGCATTGATTGACTTCGACATGGCAATTGTAGGACGACCCAAGTTTCTATGCTGCCTGCAGTGGAGCAGGATGTAGAGGAGTTGCTTTCTCTCGCAGACCAACCTTCGTCGCCTTTACCTGAAGACGACGAGCCATACAGGGTGCAACGTACCGAAAGTCGCTTTTCTCACCGTCGACAATGTATAGCGTACAATTTTACCAGGGTACGATGCTATATATGTGTATTGGTGTCCTCAGGTGACAATCCCATACTCACTACGATGACATGGAATCTTTCCTCTATGTTTTAGTTCTTTTCTTCTTTTCGCATGCAAAGCCACTCCAGGAAGGGGCACTCAGAAGAGTACGAGTGCAGGGGTTCATCCAACCAGCCGCAGCTGGTCGTTATTCTACATGTTGCCGCATGGCCAGCCATGTTTGAGCGATGGGCAAGCAGTACTTTTCAGGAGATATCAGAACGAAAATACTTTGCCTTGGCCCCTGCCTCCCATGTCAGTTTCATAAAAGACTGCTTTCTGCATATTCGCATACGATGGGCACCTGGTTCGCAGCGCTCGATTCAACCACGTACTATTGGGAGGTTCATCTTAAATTGTTAGATCATGTTTTCTCGCGAAAATCGCCAAGTCGAACGTGCTCAGTTCATCAAGGTTGTCCAGGAATGGTTGTCAAATTATGCAGGTGATGAAGACAAGTACTACGCTTATCCGTTTGATGGCTAGGTATATTGTCAGGTCGGTGCTACTCGACGTTCGATGGTATGCCTGGGAGTGAATCAGAGTTCCAAAGGAGCTAATTATATCCAGGTTGGTCACTTTCCTTGGAGCTCCAATTTTCACATTCATAGCGGTAGAAACACAGAGGGACCTTGCTCTTTGAAAGGTACATCGTGTATGCCCGTGCAGGCCATGAAGTGCAGATCGTCTCCAGAATTCTGGTACTGTCGTTGAAGAAAATAAACTCAGGGCGGAAAGTGAAATAATTTCATTGTATAGAATTTTCACTGTGCGACGGCTACACATTATGAGCAAGTTGACTTGTAACTCCTTGAATGAAACTAGGTGAGTTTCGCATTTTTGCTATTTATTTTGGTTGTGTGTTTGTGCACCTGCGGCATCGTTGTCCGAAACGGTTGTAATCTGATTGGCATAACCCGGGGTGTTACAAGGTGTATATAAGTCGTTACAGGAACCCCAAGGTCATCACTACAAAGTGGTTCATGTTGGAGATTGAATCACCTCTGTGTGATAACCCTTTTTGGTGCAAGTTATTACTTGCTTACATAAGCGCTTAGAGCGCACTTAGTAGTACATTTTGGTACTGATTCCTCAGTAGTTGAGTCACTACTGAGGGTAAGCACATACATTGTTTACTGTAGACTACTTACTGATACCTTGTAGCTGCCTACAGGTATATCTAATATAATAGTAGTTGATGTCAGATAGTTAATTCCTCAGTATCAACAAGCTACTGTATTCATATGTACCTGTCAGATAGTTAATCTACAGGTGGTCAGTAAAAGTAGGGGCTAAATAAAAGGTGACTTACTCCTCAGTATCAACAAGCTACTGAGGAGAGAGAGAGAATTTCTATATTTATATACCACAACAAGTAGACTACTACTAAGACGCGGTGCCCGAAGGCCCGTAGAGTAAGATGTATCGTACAAGCTACTGAGGAGACTAGGAGAAAATTTACTCTACTGTAGTCCGCTTTTCTGCTTATGTAAGCAACTAATCTTCGCACCAAGGTAAGTACTACTAAGGGGGCAGTTTAATATTCCAACAGTTGAGTCACTACTGAGGCTGCCTACAGCCCTTTTCTACAGTTCACACCTGTGGCACAGAGAGGCTTCCATTGCATGTTCTTTAGGAACTAGTAAGCTAATAAATATCAAACAACTCTATCACTGGAAACCTTAAAATGCAGTATGATGATGTAGTTACTCCCAAAAGATATTGATCAGTTATCAAAATATATTGCAAAATATAATTATATAAGGGCTATATCATGGGTAACCTGTTGGAGTTTGACCGGTTTCACCTTGTCTTCCTTGTCTTTGTCACCGCACAGCCTTACATAATTTACCTTAACTTAGGTTGAATGTTTTTCCCTTTGGTGAACCTCAGACTTGTTCATTTAAAGTCTGAGGTAAATTCTATTCCGTTTTCTTGATATTTACATTACTGAATAATGTGTAGACTCCCTCTCACAGGTTAGAGTACTACAATATAGACTTGTTCATTTAAAATCTGAGACTCCCTCTCACAGGTAAAACCTGAGTCCGTCTGCCTTACTTCAAGAGGTTATGAGCCCCGAGCTCTAACATACTCAAATCATATTCGAACAAGTGGTACCACTACTAGCTACAAGATATGTCATTGCCATCTGCATCATCTGCCTCAAAGGCAAAGGCTGGGCCATCTGCAAGCTCAAACACATCAGCGTCTGCAAGCGCTAAGGTCTCTCAAGGATCTAGCAGACTCTACAACATAGCAGCTCTCACAGATGATGGCTCTAACTATCAGATGTGGAAATTTCAAATGCAAAAGGTCTTGTCAGTTCAAGCACTCTGGAACATCGTTGCTGGTTCCGAAACAAAATCTCCGGACCCTAACACCCACCCAGACGAACATGAAGAATGGCAAAATAAGGACAGAGAGGCGTGTGCGCAGATAACGCTCACACTCAAGGACAAACCTCTGAGCGGTGTCCTATATGCAGCCACCATGGCAGAAACCTGGAACAAGCTGAAGGAGCAGTATGAGGGTAAAGGCAAACAGAGTATTGCCTATATCATCGGTGAGTTATTCTGTGGGACCCTCACAGACGATCAACCCATGGAAACCCAACTGAATGCTATGCATCAGAAGGCTCACATACTCACATCCCTTGGTCAACCTCTTGACGACTCGCTCGTAGCAATAGCTATGGTCATATCTCTTCCACAGTCATACTTGACACTCCATACTATCTTGATGGCGTCAGATGACAAGCTCTCTGTCGATGCAGTCAAAGCCCAAGTCCTAATTGAGGAAAAGTCTCAACTGTCCACCAAGATGCAGTCAGCACTAGCTGCAAAGATGACTACTAGCAAGAAGTCTAAGCCGACGGACAAGAAGAGAAAAAAGAAGCAGTGTACTTACAAACCCTGTGGAAAAATTGGGCATACGGAAAACGAGTGTCATAAGAAGAAAGCGGACGAAGCGGCGAAGGCGATCTCTCAGTCAACCTCGCAAAGCAACAAGTCAAAAGAGAAAACCGAGCTGTCAGCGAAAATTGTACAAGTGGAGGATGCAGACAGCACTTCCCTCCAGCTCTTCATGGCGCATACTTGTTCTGGTACAGGTGCATCAGAATGGGTCATCGACTCCAGTGCCTCAGCACATATGTGCTGTCAGCGCGCATGGTTCACCTCCTTCCAAAAATTAATTCTGACACAACCAGTCATCATCGGTGATGGCAGGTCGATCCTAGCCACTGGCAAGGGGAGAATTGAAATGGACATGAAACTGGACAATGGTTGCTCAAGTCCTACCCTGCTACAAGATGTGTACTATGTACCTGATCTCGACACAAACTTGATGTCTGTACCAGCCTTAGCCTCAAAAGGCCTGCAGGTTATTTTCAGAGAACATGGCTGCAAGATACTAGCTGGAGACAAAGTGGCAGCACTGGCATCCAAACAGAAATCCCTGTACATATTGGAAGCAAGCGTCACGTCTGGCAGTCATTCTGCATACATAGTCAATGCACCAGGAGCACTCGATCCCACTACTCCCCTGTCCGCCTTCACCTCCCGCACCACCATGTCTAAAGCAACCCTCGAGATCTGGCATCGACGCCTCGGGCATGCAAATATTAAAAATGTCCTTAAACTCGAAGAAAAAGATATGGTCTCAGGGATGGAAGTAATTGGCTCTAAAGATCATAATGCGTCTACTTGCAAGGCTTGTCTGAAAGGAAAGCAACATCGCGAGCCCATAACGGCAAAGTCAGATGTGCAAAATCCGAATGTTCTTCACAGAACTTACTCGGACGTATGCGGCCCCATGGAAACTACAGCACGGACCGGTCACCGGTATTTTGTCACATACATCAACGGACATTCTCACCACCTAGTGGTGAAGTTGGCAAAATCAAAAGACGAAGTATTTGGATTTACGAAGGAGTACTTCGTGCATGCAGAAGCCGAAACCGGATGCAAGCCAAACTACCTCCGCAGCGATGGTGGTGGCGAATATAGTTCAAAGGAATTCGAGGCCTATCTGAAGTCTAAGGGCATACATCACGAAAAGACGAATGCGTACACACCACAAGAGAACGGCGTTGCGGAACGAATGAACCAAACGCTCATTGAGTGTGCACGTGCGATGCTCAACGACGCAGGTCTACCGAACAAGTTCTGGGGGGATGCGGTACTACATGCCGCCCACATCATAAACCGTCTTCCTACGAAAGCGCTCGACAAATTTTCTACGCCCTATGAAGCATACTCCGGAAATAAACCTTCTGTTGCCCATCTTCGAGTCTTTGGCTGTACTGCACATGCCCATATCCCTGAAGAAAAGCGACATAAGTTAGGTGTCAAGTCCCTTGAATGCACCTTCCTAGGGTATTCCACAAATAAAAAGGCTTACACTTGTGTTCATCGGCCTACTGGACAAATTGTTGAAACACGCGATGTCGTTTTTGACGAGGGAGATGGCAGTGAGCTCGAACGAGTTGAAATTGACCTGGTAACCAAGGAAATGAAGGCTCAAGTGTCTGCTACCAATGGAAAAGGCGCGCGAGGTGAAACTCACCTTCCTGCGAGCAAAACGGCATCAGATCTCTCTGATAAGAGCTCCGATGAAGGGGAAAGCGAAGGGGGAGACTGGGAGAGTGTCATGGACCCTCTCGGGAGCCTAGACGAAGCGCCGATGGCCAGCGATCAAAAACGTTCGCAATCCGAATCAAAAATGCCTCAAAAAGCTGAAAAAATTGATTTCGGACCATTCCAAGAGCAAACAACTCAAGCTATGCACCTAGCACGACCCCAACGACCCCTCCGTATGCTCCCGCAGCAAAGCGAAGCAGCCGCACGGCCTCCAGGTCCATATCCAGTGCCAATTCCGCCAGCAGCAGTCAGAAGATCAGCTCGGGTGCATCGTCAGCCAACACGTGACGACGATCAACGCTTCTTCATCAATGCTTACGAGCCTGGTACACTACCCATCGAAAGCGCTGTAAACGAAAGGTCAGAAACGGCACAGGACGATGCGGCTGTAGAGGGCGAGCGTGCGGTGAGGCAATGCGGAGATGAGCTAGGTCAGCCACAACAAGTACACACTGCTTACCAAGCAAGCACAGCATGTGACAACGAACCAAACACGTTCTCTGAGGCAATGCAGTGCTCTGACGCTGACTGCTGGTATGCAGCAATGGCTGAAGAACTGTCGAATTTTGTGAAGATCGGGCTGTATGAGGAGGTACCACGCCCGCGCGACCGAAAGGTCATAGACTCAAAATGGGTTTACAAGATCAAACGAGGGCCGACTGGCGATATTGAAAAATATAAGGCTCGTTTGGTAGCGAAGGGGTTCACTCAGGTCTATGGCGTTGATTATACGGAGACGTTTGCACCCATAGCTAAGTTCTCCACCATCCGTTTTCTACTCACATTTGCAGCTCAGCATGATCTCGAGATCCATCAGATGGATGTGAAGTCTGCTTTTCTGAATGGGAAGCTTGAAGAGGAAATTTACCTTCGTCCTCCCCCTGGATTCAGGAACTCGAATGATACTGTATGGCGCCTCTATCATGCTTTGTATGGACTCAAGCAAGCTCCGAAAGCATGGTATACCAGACTCAGAGAAGTCTTCGAATCTCTTGGATTCACCCACAGCTTTGCCAACCACAGCCTGTTCTTCAAAGTTGAAAATGGGATACTCATAATTGTCGCTGTGTATGTAGACGACAAGCTCATACTTTTGAAGAGCCGTGAGGCTATCGAGTGGCTGAAAAAGCAGTTGGCTGTGGAGTATGACCTAGCAGATTTGGGCAAAGCACATTGGATTCTCGGAATGGAGATTCTACGAGACAGGGACAAAGGGACTATTGAGCTATCTCAGAATCGCTATGTTGAGATTATTCTCAAGCACATGGGAATGCAGGATGGATGTGCGGTCGCTACTCCAATCGAGCAAAACCTCAAACTCGAAAAGCTGAAGTCTCTGGAGTGCGACCTCAAGTTATACCAAAGTGGTCTTGGCGCCCTGATGTATGCGATGCTGGCTACGCGTCCCGACCTTGCTTTCGCAGTGGGCGTATTGAGCCGGCATGCTGCCTGTCCTGGTGATCGCCATCTCTCCGTGCTGAAGCGAGTATACTGCTATCTACGAAAAACAGCTGATGCCCGTCTTACCTATTCGAAGTCTATCCCAGTTGCCCTAGTTGGTTATGCAGATGTGGACTGGGCTGCAGATATAAATGACCGTCGATCGGTCACTGGCTATGTTTTCTTGCTGTCCGGTGGAGCAGTAAGTTGGTCTTCTAAGAAGCAGACATCCGTAGCGCTATCAAGCACTGAGGCCGAGTATATGGCCATATCTGCCGCTATGAAAGAAATTATTTGGCTTCGCACTCTTTTCCGTGAACTAGATGCAGATGCAATGGTCCCCCCTACTCCTCTTTTTGTTGACAATCAATCCGCGATTGTGCTAACAAGTAATGCAATGTTTCATGATCACACGAAACATATTTCTGTTCGACACCACTTCATTCGGGAGAAAATTGAGGATGGGGAACTTGTTGTCAAGTATGTACCTACTACAGAGCAGGTTGCAGACATCCTCACAAAGGGTCTCTCTCGAGACAAACATTTTTTGTTTTCTCCTTGTATGGGACTTATCTTTTAAGGCTTAGTTCGCTGAGTGGGTGTGTTGGAGTTTGACTGGTTTCACCTTGTCTTCCTTGTCTTTGTCACCACACAGCCTTACATAATTTACCTTAACTTAGGTTGAATGTTTTTCCCTTCGGCGAACCTCAGACTTGTTCATTTAAAGTCTGAGGTAAATTCTATTCCGTTTTCTTGATATTTACATTACTGAATAATGTGTAGACTCCCTCTCACAGGTTAGAGTACTACAATATAGACTTGTTCATTTAAAGTCTGAGACTCCCTCTCACAGGTAAAACCTGAGTCCATCTGCCTTACTTCAAGATAACCCAAGGTGACCAATTGGCCATATGCAGCGTGCATTGAGCCAAATGATATACCAATATATATGTAATATATCTGGGTTACCAAGACAAGCATAATGTAACCACATGTCATTTAATGAATATTTTGTACTTGTCCATTTACAGAAATGGTCAAAGTGTGGAAAATAATCAATAATAACTGTACAGTACATACAATATATATAATCCCTGCTGGAGGAGCTTTTTCGAGCTCTTCACTCTTGCCTCTGACTTTGATCTTCTGGGTCTGTGAACTTAAAGGTAAGTTTGAGTGAGATATACCTAAATTAGGTAAGCTTTATTGTGTATTATGTCTAAATCTGGTATGTCTTTATCATTTCTGTTGGATCATGGGTAAGTACAGTTATCATGGAAAACGTACTTGTGGTGCCAAGCATGCCCTAAACAGGGCAAGGGCTGGGTGTTGGAGTTTTTTTGTGGTGTTGTGTTATACTCTATCAGCGAGAACGTTTTCCTACTTACATAATCACCCTTTAGTTTAGCCAGAATTTTTTCTCCTTGTACCTCAGTCTTCATCCAACTCAAAGCCTGAGGTACAGTTTACATTCTTTACTTTAATCTGGAACACAGTACTAATGACTACTTAGATATATACATTCTTTTAGGTTGGTACTGTAGTCTTTGTCCAACTCAAAGCCTGAGATATATACATTCTTTTAGGTTGGTTGTCCAAGTTTTTGTCCTTCTTAACTCACAAAAGGTTATGAGCCCCAACTGCATGGCTCTACTTCCAACCTTGCAAATCTAACTAGAAGGTCCTTACAACAAGGCTCTAGTACACAGAAATGTCAAACCCTACTTCAGCATCTGTGGCAGGTAAAATCCCTGCAATATTGTCAGCCTCTATGACATCTGGAAAAGTGACTCAAGGCTTGAGTCGACTATATGACATTCCCCCTTTCAACAGCGATGGGTCAGACTTTCAGCATTGGAAAGCAAGGGTGGAAATGGTACTGGATGTGCATGGACTATGGTCTGTGGTTGGTGGTGCAGACACAACAGTGCCCAACTCCAAGGCACAACCAAATGAGTATCTGGATTGGGAGACAAGGAACAGGGAAGCACAAGCACAAATTCTCCTCATGCTGAAGGATGAACCTCTAAGTGGAGTGCTGCATACGAAGACTGCAGCAGAGGCCTGGACAAAACTTAAGGAGAGATATGAGGGGAAGGGAAAGCAGACCATTGCTTACTTGATTGGAGAGCTCTTCCACAGCACCCTCACTGAAGAATCCTCACTCGAAACTCAACTGATTGCCATGCAGCAAAAGGTGTCGATCATACAGTCACTGGGTCAATCACTAGATGACATGCTAGTAGCTATCATGATGGTCATTTCATTCCCTCCATCTTATGCCATGCTTCATACCATCCTCATGTTGACAAATGACAAGCTCTCAGTGGACTCAGTAATAGCCCAGGTCATGATCGAAGAGTGCTTGAAACAATTATCAAGTGGGCAAACGGCCCTTGCAGCCAAGACTGGAGACAAAGGAAAGGGTAAAGCGGTGGACAAGAAAAAGAAAGGGAAATGTCACTACTGCAAAATCCCTGGTCACTTTGAAAGAGACTGCCAAAAGAAGAAGGCAGATGAGGCTGCAAGAAATGCACAGACAGGTGAAAAGGACAAGGAAAAGGAGAAACTGAAGGCAAAAGACGAGCTGTCAGCCAAACTCATGCAGGTTACATCTGAAGACAACACAGAATGCCTTGAACTCTTCATGGCACAAGCAGGAGGCAAACCAGGCATGCGCAAGTAGGTGGTTGACTCAGGAGCATCAGCAAACATGTCATGCCAATGAAATGGGTTCACCTCTTTTACACCATTGATTCCCCCTCAGCCAGTCATCATCAGAGATGGTAGATCTATCCAAGCCATTGGAAAAGGTCACATAGAACTCAGTATGAGTCTCCCTGATGGATCCAAAAAAGGGATTATGCTTCACAACATGTACTTCATACCAGACCTGGATACAAACCTTGTTTCAGTGCCTGCATTGACCACAAGAGGACTACAAGTCACATTTGGGGATAGCACCTGTGAGGTGTTAGCCAATGGTCATATCGCAGCTGTGGTGACAAAACAAAAGTCATTATACATCCTTGCAGCAAACCCATGCATAGGAACACACTCTGCATGCATAGTGAAGGGACCTGTAACATTACTCGACCCTATGACCATGATATCTGCTCTCACAACATGAACTAAGACTTCAAGGGCAACACTTGAGACTTGGCATCATCGCCTAGGTCACATAAATCTGAAGTCAGTGCTTGCACTGGAGGGAAAACAAATGGTCAGCAGAATGGAGATAACTGGTTCAAAAAAGGTTGATGACATGCTGTGCAAAGCATGCCTTGCAGGAAAGCAAAGTTGGAAGGCAATCACAGCTGAGTCGAGCACTGAGAGCCCAAGTGTCCTGTATCGGACATACTCAGATGTGTGCAGACCAATGGAGACAACTGCTTGAACAAATGCCTCTTGAACCGCTACCACCACCATCCCCCCGTGGGAAAACACAGTCCCCCCCCAAACACACCTGCTCGACAGCTGAACCGTGCCAGATAAGACTTTCAGATGTTGGCAAACACTACCATTCCTTCCCCAAGGGCTCTTTCAAAGCCTGGTTCATACCACCGTCTGCTCCTCGTTTCGTTCTAAAACACCTTGCCGCTCACCCCCCGACTTGGACTTGGACAACCAAGGACGGCCCCAACAAAGACCGTTCCTTCCAAGTCCCAACCATCCCCATCACATGCAACAAGGTGGTGCCCAGGGCTATCTGCTGGGTGGTTGCTGTGTTCCATTCGTTTAAAGCCCATCTCAATCCCATCGCTATTGATGGAGAGTCAGGAAGGGTGAAATCTGGTTGGCTCAGGCTTTACCAGAACAACCTGTACGTACATCTTCGAGGTCAAATGAAAGAGACCACAGCGCCCAAGAGGGCCCATCCAACAACACCCAAGCCATCCCCCACCGCCCCCCCCTTGGCCCACCCTAGGCCCACTCCCCCCCAGAGGAACCTTCTAGAAACCGAGCTATCTAAACTCCGCAAGGAAATTGCCGAATTAAGGGACAGGTTCACCAATTACATCACGTCCCATGAGGCATGCTGCGTGCGTTGCAGTGACTCACCTTCGGAATCTTCGGAAGAAGATAACACGACTCGTGCCATCCCCCAACGCCCCCACCGCCCCCCGGTCTTGCTCACCCTACTACCAGATGGGTCGTCGAAACCCATGGCCAACCCCCCGACCTGGCTAGTCTCTGCTCTAGCCCAGCAAGAACTCCCCACCACCTTCAGGGACAACGTCTTCGTCCCCTCCCCGCTCACCCTAAACACTTCGTTCCCAGAGGGAACACTCGAAGTCGTCAAACTGAAATCTGATGGCGCCTCCCCCATATTCATAGGTACCCACAGGGACAGGGACCTTAGGTTATCTACCTCTGCACTGGCCAGCGAGGTCATCATGACATACAACCTGCCACACGACCCCTACGTACCAACGCTTCCTCGTAGAAGGAAGTGATCACCACCCACCCCGCCACCCTCTCCTGCTCTCTTAGCTGTAGTATCATTCCACTCACCATTTACCTTAGCAGACTAGTTTCTGGGGGCCCTCGGGTCTCGTTTTGGCTGAGTGTGCACAATACTCAGCTACTGTTGAACAGTACCGTTAGCTGACCCTTCTCTTGTATCCGGACAATTGTGCCTCGTATAGTGCAACATAGGGACGTCATGTACCTCACGCACTTTCATACAGAGTTAAAAAAAAAAAAAAAAAAACTGCTTGAACAGGCCACAAGTACTTCGTGACCTTCATCGATGGGCACTCGCACCACCTAGTCATTAAACTGATGAAGACGAAGGGTGAAGTGCTATCACTACTAAAGGAGTATTTTGCAAGAGCTGAGGCGGAGACTGGTGGACACCCTAATTACCTCTGCAGTGATGGTGGAGGGGAATATAGCTCTTGGGATTTTGAAGCCTACCTGAAATCGAAAGGCATGCATCATGAAAAGACAAATCCCTACACTCCACAGGAGAATGGCATCTCTGAACAAATGAATAGAACACTTGTGGAAAGTGCTTGGGCGATGCTTAATGACACCAGACTCCCTAACAAGTACTGGGGTGATGCAATCACTCATGTGGCATATGTCATCAATAGGTCACCGACATGTACACTGAAAAATGGTCTAACTCCTTTTGAGGCCTACAGCAGCAACAAGCCCTCACTCTCACACTTGCAAGTATTCGGATGCAAGGCCCACATCCATGTTGTAATGGGAAAGCGGGGGCTGGGAGGTCAGAGGCGAGGACAGAGTGACGGGGGTGCCAGGGGTCTGGGTGCCAGGGGTCCAGGATGCACTCGTACATAGTAGCGACGGTGTAGGATGAGTCAGGAGCCATCTAGCCACTTGGTTCGGCATCGGGCACAGGCAACGTTTGCAGGTCTGGCGAGTCCATCTGGTGACGAGAGGGGAGTACGAACCCCGGAAACGCAAGGAAGGATAGCATCATCAACACTGCAAGAGGTTGCGAAGATACGTGGATTAGACGGACAAGACAACAGGCAAAGAGGCAGCGGTACGACTACTACAGAAAGCAGCATATCGTCGCTGGGGGAAGAAGAAGATGACAACTTCTACACGCCATGCAGACCAGTGACCACAGCATATCTTAGAAACCAGGAAAGACCCAGAAGCTCAAGCACAGCAGGCAGCACACGGAACTATAACTTGCGGCCAGCAACTTTCTCCCCACTGTTCAGCGACTTGCCTGTGCAGCAGAAACAGAAAACAGAACAAGAAGAAATACCAGCGCAGGCACCCCCACCCACGGCACCTACCAGACCCGTACCACTGCAGCCAGGACAAGCGATGTCATATCAGATTGTAAACATCAATGAAATGGCAAAAACGGTACCACTGTTCAAGGGGGACTACTCCAGCAAGGAGGAACCATCTGACTGGTTTATGGAGTTCCAACTATCCCTTCCAGCATCTTGGATGGAGGCAATGAGGGTCAACCGTTTTGGACTACAACTAGTGGCAGGAAGCTACACAGACGAGTGGTTCACAGATCTGCTGCCTAGTGACAAGGCAGACATGGCCACACTCAAAGTGGCATTTCTGAAGAGGTGGCCACCTCCCAAAAGGCCCAAGTGGACAAAGGTGCAACAGAGGGAGCAGGTTAGAGCATTGACACTGAAAGAAGAAGAAGTGGGAAAGTGGGTAGAGACGGAGCAAGGAGGAGACTATGGCCATGTATTGTGGGCAAGAAAGGTGATGCAGCTAGCGCTAAGCATGGGCAACACAGAGGGAAAGTTGATCGAATATGCAATCAAGGAGGCCCCAGCAATGCTAAGAGGAGAGTTAGAGGACGAGTATGAGAACTGGGAAGAGTTCGTAGAGGCGATAAGGAAGGTGAAGGTGAAGAAGCTTCTGCGAAACCAGGAGGCGAAGAAGGGAGAGCAGGAACTGCGAAACGAGGTGGCAGAACTCCGCCAGCAGATCAGCCAGCTCACAGTACGGTAAACCGCTCCCGGATATGCAGCACGATCAGTGGTACAACTGGAGGGAGAAGGCATAGCCCCAAATTATGCGGGACAGTACACCAGCAACCATGGTCAACCAGAGTGCAATAATAATGAGAGCCCCGTTAACGAGGTCCCAAATACTGGAAAAGGCACTAGCAGTACCGCATCGGCCAAACACAGAGGCAGGAAAATGGTTATATGAAGCGGATGTACAGGCCTGGCACTGTGCCTTTGGTGAAGAGACCATGCCAGCGCTCGAACAACCATACCTGCTCAAACCTGGAATGGCTGCAGTAGGATCAGGGGAATGCTTTGGTTGTGGGATGGTTACAGACCCGCCACACGTGGGCAGTATGTGCTTGGCCAAAGGAACACTAAGGCTACATGAAACAAGGTGGTGCCAGTTGGTGGCAGGTATGCTGCGAAGGGCAGCACAGTTTAAACTGAACCCGATGCCAGTACAATACATATGGCCAATGGCACCACAAGCCGAAAGTGGAGGAGAAGTGAATGCACCACATGTCTTCGCCGTAACAGCAGGGGATGGGTGGCAGGCAGTGGGCGAGGATCAGGGTGAGCAACAGGACAGCCAATGGGAATGGGCGGCACAGGGAAACTACTAGGGGCTATGGAAAATGACGGACCAACGTCAGCCCCAGGTAACTGTCCATCTGAACCAGCGCAGGAAAAGGAGGCACTAAGCGAAGCACATGCCGGGATGGAAGGAGGAAAAGACGAGCTAGAGGAGGGCCAGAGTAGGCCAAGCATGAGTAATGTACAAAGCGCTGAGAATACAGTCACTGATGTCTATGCGTTGGATGCGACAGGACAACCAGTTAAGTCACGGGTAGGCCACCCATTCATGACGGTCACGAGCCTGATGGGACCACAAGGGGAAAGGGTCAGGTTCTTGGCAGTGGTGGACAACGGAGCAATGATAAACGCAATAGACACAGAGGCGTACGACAGGGTAAAGAGGTGTCTAAACCAGCTGAGTCCATCCAAACAGGTCTTGAGAATGGCAGACAGGTCACTAGTACCATCCACAGGCACATGGACAGGAGACCTGCAGTGGGGAACAAGGAGTTTGCAGGCGTCCTTTGAAGTGTTCCCAAGTGGAGGCTGCTGGAGGATGCTCGTAGGGAAACCTTTACTAGACCAACTGAAGGCAGTGCATGACTATGGAAGGGACTCAATATGGCTGCCACAGGGAAATGGCTACGAAGAGGTCGTGAACCAAGCCGGATGAGAGGTACCAGGAAGTGTACTGCCAACAAGGGTCGAGCAGGTGGTGGTACCAGCAGGGCAGGTGGAAGTGCAAGTAAAGGAGGACCAGGACGAGGAAGTAGAGGTGAGACAGGTGGGGTTGGAAGGACCGGAGGTGACAGGGGAAGACATGCTGGAAGGGTACGAGGCCGGAGAGCCAGCAAGCGGAGACAGAAGGGAAGACATATTCATGAGACTAACAGAAAAGGGGCCGTTTTACCCACCGAGAGTAGAGGCCATATTGAAGGAGGTCAAGTACAGACCACTACCACCGGACAAATTGAAGCAGGTGCAGGACAAAGTAGCGGAATTCGCAGATACCTTCGCACTCTCGGTCAAGGAAGTACGGCCAGTGTCGTTCATCAAGTTCAGACTGGAGATCCCAGATGATGCTAAGTTCTCGTTGAAAGTTAACCAACGACCACTCACACACGCTCAAAAGGAGTGGTATCTGCCAGTTTTAGACGATTTCAACAAGGCAGGAATACTGCGGGACATAAGGTCAGATGAGGTGAAAGCAGCGCACCCAATGGTACTAGCATAGAAGGCACACAGGGCACCAGGGCTCACGATGGAGGAAATTAAGCAGCTAGTGGAGGAGCAGGCAGAGGAAAGCGCCGGCCACCACAACCCTCAGAGAGCAGCTGAACGGATAACGGAAAGGGCAGGCACAAAGAGCCACACAGGGAAGCCAAAGTGGCGGGTATGTCAAAACTTTCATGACCTCAACAGGGTAACGGAAGTTGCGCCAATGCCACAAGGAGACATAAAGGCGAAGCAACAGCGATTGGCAGGACACCAATACGTGTGTGTGATGGACCTGGCATCAGGGTTCTATGCCATTGAGGTGGAGGAAAAGTACCAACCGTACTTGTGTATCTACACCGAAGGTAGGGGTTACCAATGCTACCAAAGGATGCCGATGGGCCTGCTCGGAGCACCCTCATGCTTCGCAGACATGACAGCAGTAGCATTCAAGGACTTGTCAATAAAAATAGGCCTGGAAACATTCATAGACAACAATGGCTTAGCAGGAGATGAGTTCCAAGAGCTACTAGGGCGACTACACACCTTCCTTGTGAGGTGCCGAGAAATGGGCATATCACTGTCGCCGCAGAAAATGAAACTCTTCATGCAGGAAGTTGTGTTTGGGGGCGCAAGGGTAGGAAGGAATGGAATCAGACCAGATGTAGCAAAACTGGAGGCAGTTGCTAAGTGGCCCACACCGAATTCACTACTGGATCTGATGAGATTCTTGGGCCTCACAGGGTACTTCTGCTCACTGGTCAAGGACTATGCACGCATAGCAGCACCGCTGACAGACCTCCAAAGAAACCTGGACCTGCCAGGGCCAGACACGAAGGCAAGCAAATGCAAGTACAGGCAGTATCTTCGAGACAGGCTACTCGAACACTATTGGATGCCATGGCAAACAAGGGCATTTGTGAAACTGAAACAGGTACTAACGTCAGAACCAGTACTAAGGGCACCAAAGTTCGACAGAACGCCATTTATACTGACGACGGATGGATGCAAGGACAGCTTCAGAGCAGTGTTGTCCCAAAGGTTCACGACAACGCTACCAAATGGGGAGCAGGCCACCAGGGTCTACCCCATCGGTTTCACATCTAAACGAATGTCAAGCGTGGAAGAAAGATACAAGCCGTACATACTCAAATTTGTGGCACTCAAGTTCGGCTTTGACCACTTTAGCAACACCATTTGGGGTTTCCTGGTAGAGGTAGAAACCAATTGCATCGCACTGTGGGACACACTGTGCAGTGACAGGCTGTCATTGGTACATACCAGATGGCGAGATGGCATATCCACCCACCAGATCATAGACGTGAGGCACAGACCGGGAAAAGCTAACACAGCAGCAGATGCACTAAGCCGGATGGGTGCGGACAAGCCCAGAAAAGCAGGCGACGGCAGTGAGTGGACAGTTAATGAGGATTGGGAGTCAGCAAGGGGAATCATGAACGATCTGTTCATGGTCGAGGCAGACTCACAACTCAAAGCACTAAGAGAACATTTCACTGATGAACCTTTATTTCTAGAGGTGGTCGAAGCGATCTACAATGTCAAGACGACCCAGGATGACAAGACCAGGTGCAGGGCCCAGCACAGAGCGGAAGGGTACCATGTGGAGGACGGGCGGCTGTGGTGAGTCTACACAACAAGGTCACTGTGGGCACAGCCAAGAGTGGAGTGCATCACACAAAAGGAAGCGATAGCAATGGCAGAGGATGAGCATAGAGCGAACGGGCACTGGGGCAGGGACCTAGTAAAAATGAAACTGATGGATAAGATCTACAGCCCTCGATTGGACCAGTCAATTCGGCAAGCACTACTGCAATGCGCACAGTGTAAAGGTTTCGGGTCAACGCACCTGCACGTGCTATTGTACCCAATCACACGACGTCACCCATTCGAACTTATAGTGGCAGATTACCTCTCCATGCCAAAGGGAAAAGGGGGCTACCACACAGTACTACTCATGCTAGACACGTATTCCCAGTACATCTGGGGGTTCAAGCTCAAAGTCCATGGCACGGCAAAAACCACAGTCGACGGATTGAAATCCATAGCTCGAACATTCAAAGCACCAGAGACCTTCATGACGGATGGGGGTTTGCACTTCAAAAATGGAGAGGTCAAGGCGTGGTGCGAGGCGAATGGAACAATGCACCAGGTAGTGGCAGCGTACACACCATGGATTAACGGGCTGGTGGAAAATGTGAATGGAAAGCTGCTGGGAAGACTGAGGTGGTTGTGTGGCCTGGAGGTAGGAGAGGAAGGGGAAGATGGGACGAGAATCAGCGAAGTAACGAAGGGATGGCCAGATCGTTTCGAGGAAGCCATAAGGCAGATGAACAAACGCATCATACTGGCGTTCCAGCTTTCGCCAAAAGAGCTGTTATTAGGCCTGGTGGTCAATACAGCGCGAACACCAGAGGTGGAAGCAATGACAGAACTGGGAACAAAGGCAGTCGATGTACAGCTGGCATATATGGAGCAGCAGCGATTGGATGGAGCGGCACAAGCCATGTTACACGCGGTGAGGAGAAAGTCTCTATTTGACAAATGGGTATCACGCTCTGCTACAGGGGAGGTTGTGTTTAAAGTGGGGCAGTTGGTACAGGTGTACGATGCTATGCAGGAAACAACACTGTCCACGGCAAGGAAACTACTACCAAGGTGGTCAGTGCCAAGGCAAGTAGTAGGACAAGTGGGGAACTCGTACAAACTTGCAACGTTGGAAGGATTCCCCATCAGCGGGCTAGTACATGCACGGAGGTTGAGGTTGTTTGTGCCACGAGACGGCACAGAGCTGGCGGAGATACAATGGGTGGCAGAAGAGGACGAGGAAGAAGTGGAGATCGAGTCAGAAGGTGGGGACGAGAGCTGGAGCGACAAGGTTGAGCAAGGGGTGTAGAGAAGCGAACCTGGAGGTTCACACGTGTTTGGGGGGCACATGTAATGGGAAAGTGGGGGCTGGGAGGTCAGAGGTGAGGACAGAGTGACAGGGGTGCCAGGGGTCTGGGTGCCAGGGGTCCAGGATGCACTCGTACATAGTAGCAACAGTGTAGGATGAGTCAGGAGCCATCTAGCCACTTGGTTCGGCATCGGGCACAGGCAATGTTCGCAGGTCTGGCAAGTCCAATGTCCCTGATGAAAAGAGGAAGAAGTTGGATGTCAAATCAATAGAATGCATCCACATCGGGTTTGCAGAAAATAAAAGCGCTTACCGGTGTCTCCACAGGCAAAGTGGGGTGGTAATCAAGTCAAGGGATGTAGTTTTTGAAGAAGGGGACCCAGATGGACCAGAACGTGTCCTAATTGATGAAGACACCGAAACCAGGAACCCGAAAGAGAGCTCAGTGCGAAGCATAGACCTGAAGGTGCAAAAACCTTACCAGGAGGAGGAAAGTTGCTTGCCACACAGCGAGGACTTGGCAGATCAAGATGATCTTGTGCAGGCCTATGATGAGAGTCACCAGGATGTTGGGAATGAAGAAAATGAGAGGTTGCATACTGCCGATGTAGGGAGGGAAGCCTCCCTACTAGGTATTTTATTTTATTTCACTGTTTTTACTTTACAGATATGTTCTGTTCTTATTTCCTTATCTTTTTACTTAGTGTTTGGACGCATTGTTGGCTTATGTAAGCCAACAACTACTTACAGTACATTGTACTTACTTAAAATAAGAACAGTGACATTACCAGAGATGAGAAGCCAGAAATAAAGACGTAGAACCCTCAGGAGAATATTTCCCCACTATCAGACACTTGTTAGATGAATCTCAGCACTCTTTCGGACTTTTAGGGCACATTTTCAGTCTTTTCACCACACTCTTTGACCTCTACCAGGCATCTCTAGCCTCCTGGGTTGAACTAGGACCCCCATCCAACAAGAGCCTCTTTTAGTCTCCTCCCACACTCCTTTCTAAACAATCTTTACATCTGGAGCCCACCGCGAGGGGTTCTGTGTTGCTTGGAACTACCCTTTCCTCCCTCCCCTCAACACTGATCATGTGATATCTTGTACACCGAGGCGTCTAACCTTTCGCAAATTGGGATTCTGATTCTCCTCGTCGAGACCTTTCCAACGGTGCCTTTCTCGTCGCTGCCGCTGCCGTAGTTCCGGAGCTATAGGCGTTTTGTTGGATAGTGGGATAGTTGGACGAATTTGTGGATATCTCAGGATTGGGCGCGCATATTTCCCCAATTCCTCGTTCTCCCTACTCTCCACACCTCCCTCTGTTGTTCCCTCGCGTTTTATAGCGTCGCGCTCAAGCGTTGGTCGTTGACACACTGTCCTCATCCCCCTCCTCCTACCTCCGTTCGTGATCGCCGCATATCTTGCCCAATTCCGCGCCGAAACTCTCGATTTTTGGAGATACTTCTCTACTCGACGCTATCTACCGAACGACACCAGAAACGTGACGTGCCCCCGCCTCGTTCCCGAGATATTCCCTTTCTCGTTCCTACGGAGTGCAGCGAGCTTGGGACCGCATATCGCATTTGTTTCCACTCCGTATCTCTCACTTCTCGGCACATTGGTAGTACTCTGCGACAGCTCCTTGGGAATATATTTCGTGTTGCGATACGTTCAGCCGTGCAGGAGATATTTTCATTTTCGTGCACCCCCTTCGAGAACCCTGCTGAGACACTTCTGAGACTTTCGTGACCCATTCGAGACGCCGTATCAACCCTTAGACGTTCGTAATCACTCCTAGACGTTCCAAGAGCAACCCAGACGTTTCACATCCATTATCTTCACGTTTTGCAGTCGAGCGAGGCTGCATTTTTGGATTTTAGGTGTTCTTAGTCGCACGAGGCGATCGAGAACTTGTTTTTGCCCCATCGTAATCATATCCAGAGCTCGTAAGCTCCGTCGTATCTACCTCCAGCCGTCGTACCATTGCCGTTGTCACCGCCGCCACCTGCCATCGTGTTTTTCTTCCCTTCGAAATCGTTTTCCAGTCTCTGAATAATATATCCGCTTTTCTCAGTCTCGTGCACTCGCTTTTCCTTGTAGCAATTTCCTCAGTCGTTTTCAGTGTTATGGAAAGCATATTCGAGAGGCTGCGGTGCTGCCTCTCGTACTGGCCATTGTACTCGGGACAGCCTCGGGAGCTGCCTGAGTACTTCGAGGATGTATATAAGTGCTGTCATGTTAATGGCATGTTCGAAGACCCGTCACTCATAGCGACTGCGCTTTTGGGTGCCCCTGCAGATGTAATGCCGTGCTGGGCATACCTCGTCGAGCCCGCAAATGGGAACTGGGAGAATTTCAAGTTGCAGGTTGTCCAGCAGTATCCCGAGATCGGGCCGCCAACCCCCCGAGCTTCGAAGGACCCTTCCCTTAGCTGCAAGTGTGCTTCGGGCAACTCGTGTGCCTGTTGTGTCTCGGGTAGATGCTCTCGGCCCTTGAGGCTGGTTTCGAGGCCTCCCCTCCCTCATCGAGATGCAGTGGACAGTCTTATACCCGAGTGGCAGGTGCGTTACCTGGCCTGGAAAGAGTCCCACCCTTCCGTGTTTGCTCCGAGTAGCTGCCCCCCTCGAGTCTCGTGCAGCACTCGCCCACACGAGCCTGTGCCTTCGAGAAAGGCCTCCCCTCCCCTTGTCCCTAGATCGAGCGACTTGGCCCCTCGTTGTGAGCCTGTGAACCCAACCAGGTGCCCCCCTCGTTTTGCCTTCATGATGAGGGCCTTGCCTCTGTCCTGTAGCTCAGATTCGAAGGGTTCTCCCTGTCGGTCAGCTTCGAGGGAGGGCTTGCCTCCTCGAAAGTTCACCTTTTGTTTCTTCTGTGGTCGTGATGGGCATATTCGAGCACAGTGTAGAGTGTGTACTTCGTATCTGGCCGCGAGGAGGTGTAGAATAATAGGTGGTCGGGTTGTGCTACCAACTGGTGAGGAGATCCCTCGCGAGGCGCTCGGGCGCACTTTACAGGCACGTTTGGACTTCTGGGCTCTCACTTGTGCCCATAGAGTGTTGGATATTCAGACATCAGCTCCCCCTTCGAGTTCTCTGTCACCGCATGCCCCTGCCTCTGTTCGAGATCACCTTGAGATGGTTGAGAGAGAACTGTCGAGTTCGAAGGTCACCGAAACCCCTTTGGGCCCCCTCGTTCATGAGCCCCGTGCACCCATGGTGAGGCCTAGTCGAATTCGGCAGCTCGCCAGGGCCTCTTGCAAGCCTCCCTCTACCTCTCGTGTGCCCCCTGCTGCATCCAGCCATGTGCGGCTGTTCAGTCGAATTCCGAGGCTCATATCTGCTCGTTCTAGGGTACGTCCATGGGATGATGGTACCCCTGTGCCATATGGTTACTCTGCGGAGCCGAAAACCTGTCCCCACCCCCCTCTGCTTTCTCCAGGTAGCCCTCAGCCTCGGAGTGGCTCCCCTTCGCAATTGCAGTGGTCAACCCTGTCTGTCTTGTGCCTCATTCTACATGCACTAGTGCAGATCTTAGCTGAGTAGCATTTTATTTTGGGTTTTGTTTTTGCCATGCTCTCTTTCATTTCCCTTTGAGTTCGTTCTTCTCTTTTTATGTTAAGTGTTTGTTTTGGATTTTTCCCTTCGAGGTCGCAACTGGGGACAGTTGGATTCTAAAGCCCCCCTTGGATGTAGGGAAAATAATCTCCCTACTGGAGGATTCAGTATATTTTCTTTCTTTTACTAGCAGTTTTGATTTTTATTGTTACTATATTTTTATTTAGTGTTTTTGACTTCGTGTTTGGCCGCATTGTGGCTTATGTAAGCCACATGTGAGTCAAGTCTTTGTAGTTACACTACAGTACATCATCGAAATAATAGACGAAATACCAGAGACACGTAAAGACGAAAACCGAAGCCGGAAGCCTGTTTAGGCTCACCCAGACATCCTTTAGATGTTATATCTCGAATTCCACAGAGTCTCGGAAGCGGTTTTCATTTGTTTTCTCCCCATCTCCTCACTCACAGGACAGGTTCCCCAGCACCAGAACCTCTTGGGTCGAACTGACCCTACTCTTTCCAACAGGAGGCTCTCCTAGTTTCCTCCCACTTTCATTAAAATTCTCTTCACTGATCCTGCTCGATCGCTCTCAGAGCACACAGAACCCCAAGTTGATGGAAATCTGAAAAATGACAGAAAATGGCTTGAGGTACAGGCTACCATTACTCCTAGTGGGTCAGAAGGGGCTTCTCGACCACCTATACAATGTCCTAGCCAAGCGAGAGGGCTACAGATGCCATACCCACACCCAGTTCCCCCTGCAGCCATCAGAAGGTCTTCCCGAGCTCGAAAACTGCCTATTCGAGACGATGACCCAAGGTACATGGTCAATGCTTATCAGAAGAGAACTTTACTGAAGCGCAAGGGTGACTTACCGGTCAGCAAGGTTGTAGCTGGGCTTGATGGCCCACAGGGAAGTGGAGAGGACAATGCATGGCCAGCTGAAGCCAGCGTGGCTGTGCGTGAGAACAATCAACAAAATGAATACACATACTGCACTGGAGCCACTGATGATGGCGAACCAACTACGTTCGAAGAAGCTATGGCACGTGCTGACTCGGATAGGTGGTATATGGCCATGCAGGATGAGCTGGAGACATTTCAAAAAATTGGGCTGTACGAGGAGGTCAATTGCCCTCGTGATCGAAAGACTATTGACTCAAAGTGGGTATTCAAGATAAAACAAGGTCCCACTGGTGATATCGAGCACTACAAGGTGCATCTTGTTGCACGAGGCTTCACACAGACCCAGGGCATTGACTACACAGAAATGTTTGCCCCTGTAATGAAGTTCTCGACCATTCGAGTCTTACTTGCACTCGCAGCTCAGTATGACCTTGAAATCCACCAAATGGATGTCAAGTCTGCATTTCTCAATGGTGAACTTGATGAAGAAATTTATTTGAAACTCCCTCCAGGTTTCTGTGGTACTGGTGATAAAGTATGGCATCTGCAACGAGCACTGTATGGGCTGAAACAGGCTCATAAAGCCTGGTACAAATGACTCTGTTCTGTGTTTGAATCTCTTGGTTTCACTCGAAGCCATGCCGATCACTCTCTCTTCTATAAGGTCGAAGATGGCATAGTCATCATTGTTGCAGTCTATGTAGATGACAAACTAATCCTCTCAAAGTGCACAAAGGCAATTGAGAAGCTAAAGCATGCACTTGTAAAGGAGTATGACCTGTCAGACCTGGGAGAGGCAAGATGGATCCTTGGAATGGAGATCATACAAGATCGTGACAAGCGAATTATAGAGGTATCACAGAGGTGCTATGTTGAGGACATCCTCGAACATTTTGGGATGCATGAGGGTCATGCAGTGGCCACACCCATTGATCCTAACTCAAAACTGGCGAAATTAGAGGAGCCAGAGTTCGATAACAAGACTTATCAAAGTGCACTTGGTGCACTAATGTACGCTATGCTAGCAACCCAACTGGACCTAGCATTTTCAGTGGGTGCATTGAGCCGGCATGCTGCCACACCTGGAGAGGCTCACTGGGCAGCCCTCAAATGAGTCTATTGGTACCTATGGGGAACAACTGATGTGCACCTGACATACTCAGGTGAATCAGCAAAAAATGTCCTTGGCTATGTAGATGCAGACTGGGCCTCCAATATAAATGATCAACGGTCAATTACTGGCTATGTTTTCATTCTTGCCAATGGTGCGATCAGCTGGTCTTCAAGGAAACAGACTTCAGTTGCACTGTCTAGCACTGAAGCAGAGTATATGGCTGCGTCTGCAGCAACAAAGGAGGCAGTTTGGATTTGGATGCTAGTTTGTGAACTTGACATGGCATCCTCACTCGAACTGACCCTTCTCCTACTTGACAACCAATCAGCTATGCTGTTAGTGAAAAATTCCATGTTTCATGATCGCATGAAACACATTTCAATCTGACACCACTTTATTTGTGAACAGCTGGAGACAGGCAAGATTGCTGTGGACTACATTTTGACAAATACTCAAGTGGCTGATGTCCTTACCAAGGGGCTCACACGAGAGAAACATGTTCGGTTTACTAAGGGTATGGGTGTTGTTTATTAGAAACCGTTTGTTCGCTGAGTGGGTGTGTTGGAGTTTTTTTGTGGTGTTGTGTTATACTCTATCAGCGAGAATGTTTTCCTACTTACATAATCACCCTTTAGTTTAGCCAGAATTTTTTCTCCTCATACCTCAGTCTTCGTCCAACTCAAAGCCTGAGGTACAGTATTCTTTACTTTAATCTGGAACACAGTACTAATGACTACTTAGATATATACATTCTTTTAGGTTGGTTGTCCAAGTTTTCGTCCTTCTTAACTCACAAAACTGGGGGCTATGAGCTCCATCCTAGAGTAATCTATATATAATTGTTGATAAGTAAATAGTAGTTAAATAATTTATTATTATGTAGTTAATAAAACTATCAGTGTTTCCTTTTGTGTCTGATGGACAAGACATATGAATTATTGAGATTATTATGTGATGGAATAACTAACAATTGGTGTTTGATGTTGCCAGATCTATCTTTTTGATTCAAGTGGCAACACACCATGTCCATTATAGTTTTGATTCAAGGCTTAAAGCATTATAATGCTACACTGGGGACAAAAACCAATGTTTAGTAAATAGAACATTGCAAAACTATGGCATAATATCTGCACTTTTATTTTTGCCGCACTCCCCGCTTTTCCCACTGTGTTTTATCATGCCACGTTTCACACACCACGTTCTATCCGTCACATTTCACCACACCGCATTCCCTGTTCATTCCCCTGCATTCTATCTATTGCATTTCACCACACACAGTGTTCCCCATTCTTCCTGCCATGTTATTTAGATAATAATGGCATGAAATTTTTGTGTACTACCATATAACCTGCATCTCGCACTTCATGCCATTTGGACTGGTTCCTACCACACCCATATGTGCTGTGGGAACCGTCTTACGACGCCAAAAATTACCTTTCTCAGCGACACCTGTGCCACCTGATCTATCATATATCGCGTGACACCTTCATGTAACATGTAAACATATAGATCCACAATACACTGCATGATTGAAGTACGACGTATGATTTCGGCTGTAGCACTGCTGGGATTACCTGTGGCCATAACACTCCCAAGTGTAGGATCATCACACAGAGTTGTGCATAAACTTCCTACTAGTCCATCAAATAGCATCCTCTCAAGTTCAAGAAGTTGTATGAATTCATTCTATCGAGTAATGTGAGGAAGGAGCATCGGAGGACGGTGTTTAGATTGCTTGCTTACCCAGACCACATGTGGACACGCCTTCGCCAGTTCCACTGCAACCTCCTGCAGGCATCCTTGGAGTAGCCATATGCAGCCAAGTCAGTGGGAACCCCGCTAGGGGACCCTGGTGGAGAGCTGGAGAGGTTCTCACAGCTCTGAGAGGTTGATCATCCCCAACGCGACCCAGATCGCATATCCGAAGTATGAACTCAGGCCTACCAAAACAAACTGACATGGAATACCCCCTCTGATGAGATCCAGGAGACGGGGTGCACAGACACGCTGGAACTGGTTGGGGGGAGAGCGCAAACATTGAGTCAACAGCAATGAAGCTGGAGGTAAGGGCAATCGGTGCCAAAATGGCAGAAACCACTGAAGCACCACCAGACTTACCACAGGTGGAAAGACACCCAACAGTGCCTGATAAGGGCAGAACGGGCACTAGCAGGTTCGATGACGCAATTAGAAAGGACCTCGCTGATTCACAACGAGTCGAGAAAGCAATGTTAACTAGTAGCAGCAGTCAGTATGGCAAGCGAGAGGTGAAACAGCAGAATGGCTTACCTGCACCGCCCGAATCACGTCCAGCTGGCATCACGCTCAGTCCTCAACTCTACAGGGCCCCCATTGTCGTGGAAGAACCAAAATGGATGCTGAAAGCGTCAGCAGCGCTCAGAGGAAGTGGCATACACACCGGTGTCATGCCATCACCATGCCAGCACTTCCACTCCCCTCGATGCCCGTGGAATGGTTCAAACCTCTTATGGGGGTGTCCACGATGCCAGGAATATGGTACAACAACATCAGGAGCCCCAGAAACGTTGAAACGAAAGGCTACACGCACCGTATGCACAGTGTTACCATGCAGCCACTATCCGCCCTCCAAATGGGCATCAAATGGTCTCATATGTCCATCACATAGTATTGGACAAACTATAGGAATGACGGCACAACTAGCAGTGAGTTCAGCGACTCGCACGGCGTCGAAAAAGCCCTGCTAGCTAACAGCAGCAGTCAGTATAGCGAATGCGAACCCGAACGGTCAAACGGCTCACCTGCGTCGCCGAAACCGCCTCCAAATGGCCTTGCGCATATTCATGGGACCCTCGGGGACCCATGCCGACGTGCAAGGATCAAAACGAAACCTGAAAACGTCAGTACATCCAGACAGAGGGCTGCAAGCGCCTCAGGCTACTCAGCCATCCCATTTCGCCTCCTCGCCACCTCTCAAAACACCTCCTGAATGTCGCAAACACTTACTGGCGGCAGGGGGTGCCTCCTGGATCGGCACCGATCATCGACAAACGCTCTACAGTCAAAACAGCCGCTTCACGACTGTGGTATAAGGCAGGAGCGCGCACACTACATAATGACTTCCGAAACGGGAAGTTGCCACAACGCGGTGCGGCAAACACGGCCACACAACGCTCGCAGTACTATTCCCTCAGTACAGCCCTTTTCTACAGGTCGTGATCGTCTTGTTAAGAAACTCATACCTACATAGACTTTTATGTTCTGTGAATACCTTTCAAATATATCATCGCTGTGTTTCGTTTGAACTTATGTATGAAGTCCAAATGGCTTGAAGCGCAAGATACAGGTTATATGGTAGTACACAAAAATTTCATGCCATTATTATCTAAATAACATGGCAGGAAGAATGGGGAACACTGTGTGTGGTGAAATGCAATAGATAGAATGCAGGGGGATGAACAGGGAATGCGGTGTGGTGAAATGTGAGGGATAGAACGCGGTGTGTGAAACGCGGCATGATAAAACGCGGTGGGAAAAGCGGGGAGCGCGGCAAAAATAAAAGTGCAGATATTACGCCATAAAAAACAGATACTATGTTTCAAAATACAAAGAGAACATGGTAAAATCATTCAATCCTCTTAAACATAGTATCTGTTTCTTTCATGTTCTTTCAATGATTGTGGCTCAAACATTAGATAATGCGTCCAGAGGCTATATATGACATTTTACACATTTTAAGTACATTATGCCCTTTGCCAGATGAATATATGACCTTGGCATAAAATTAGGATTCCAGTGATATCCACAATTGACCAGCGGGGGATCTTAAATAACTCGCGTCGAATATTTCTCAAGTGCGTACTCGGTACTCCTGGCCCGAGCGCAGTTGTAGTCGCCCCTAATGTCGCGGTAGGTATCCCTCAAGTTTCCTATCCGAGTGGAGTGCTAACTGTGACCGAGTTAGTGACTTCATAACTTACACACAGCTATCTATCAAGCATTTCGAGAATGCAGTCTCGAGATGTATTCACCTGCCTATCCCTGGATGCATTCGTAGCCAAGTTGCGGCCATCTTTATCCTCGACAATCCTCGATTTCCAAACCACTTCTTAAATGGGCGCTATATCGTCTTGCGCTCGTCAACTGAACTGCTTCCGGCACCAGAGCTACTCTCTCGTTGGCGCGTCGCTGGAACATGGGCTTCTATCGCGTTTTTGTCAATCTGCACTATTGAAGCCCCATCTTCCTCTCTGCTTGCGCTCACGGGTTATAGGATGGCCTTCTGTGCACGCATCCGAACTTGCAGCAACGTGGTCACCCGAAGGCACTTCTCTCGCTCTCTCTCTTTTATCCCAACACGTTGGCACCGCTTACTTGCTTTTGCGAGGTGCTATGCCACTCAGTTTCTCACTGGTTCATGTGTCGTTGACGGTGATGAATACTTTGCTTCAACTTATCCGGCTAAAGCCAATCTCGTTAACCATGGGATTACTTTTGCTTGGGTTTGTGGGCAGACAAGCACAGCCGTTGGATATATCCAACTCACCCACTTGGTCGATGACCAGGAGCAGCTTCACGTCCTCATCACTGGATTTGGTGTAGAAGAGGCCTTCCGTCGACGTGGTTTTGGTCGCGCGATGCTCTTGCACGTCATTGCTAGCGTTCCTGCGAAGGAGATCTGGGTGGAGGTACAGGAGGATAATCGACCAGCGATGAAATTATATATTGAATGTGGGTTCGTGGTGAGGAGGAAGCAGGAGACGTTAGCACGAAGAATATCCTTTCCATAGCTTCCATGACGCTTCACGGGTTGGAAAACTTTAGTGAGTGGCGTATAATGCTTTGACGTGGGTTCCAACGGAATACTCAACAACCACACCTAAAGGGCACTAAGGCGTGATAGTATTGCTCACAGCAACTCACGGAGTCCATGGATTCACGTTACGAGTTGTTGTGGCTGCGCTGCACGGTGCTATTTGACTCCGTAGCAGCTTAATCTCGACTGTGTACTTTTCGCTGGCGTGCGACACATCAGGTCGAAACTTTCGGATGTCCTGATAATCGGCTTTGGTAGACGCCAATTCCGGGAGACTCAATAGCTGCAATGTTTTAGCGGTCAAGCGTCACTGGCATTAGGTCTAACACCGATAGCGTGAGTAGCCCATGTTGTGAGTGAAGCTGCAACACCGCCCTGGCATGTAATGACTGTTGTCGGTGCGTGATTCCATGACTGCGCTCATGCAGGTGTCAGGAAGGTGACAAGTGGTGAGGATTGCGCCTGGAGCGGTGTCGAGTCCAAGAGTCTAGAGCACTGATGGTATGTTTTCAAGCAGTGTCGCCAGATGAGTCTGAGAACGTGCGATGCCCCTTTGCTAGGTTTATTTAGTGGTTATGAACGACGTTGTAGTAGCGATGATCTAGACCTCAGAACTTTCCACGCCTTCAACAACTCCTCCCCATTCCCTGACAACAATCTACGCCAATGCGATTATACAACGAACCCTACTTGCTGTATGCTCCTTTCTCAGTTTAACCATCAAATATCGCACCGTGCAGTCCCGCCTCAGTCCAGAACATCAATGCTATGGAGAGCGCCCGATGTGTCGGAGGAATAGACAAGTGGTGCAACTATGTACATGCGTATGAGGGAGAGGGAACGCCTGGGAAGCTTGATGCGTGCCAAAAACGTGAACGTGGACGGGTGATTAGAGGGATTGCCACAGGTCCTAGAATACACTTGTGAGATGGAGAATATCATTGTTTCTTCCGCCATCGCCATATGGGAAGGTAGGGTTTCGTTAGACGTCTCCATATGGGTCTGCGACCGATGACAGTATACGTTACAGTGATCAGGTGGAAGACTTTGGTCTTTGCGTGGACAGTCTCGAACAAACGTAGCAACGCTCACGTTGAGATTTTCCGGTCATTCGCGGCAGAGACGAGGGCGGTGGTCCAGCCGTTGATATCGACTGAATGCTTTCCACCACAGAAAGTCGATGTCGGAGGATAGCGAATGTGAGTAGTTACAAGGTAAATGAAAAAGATTGCGGGCGTTTCCGAGCCGCCAGCTGGAGTGGGTAGTGGAATGCAGATGCGCGATCATTCTGTAACGACGTCGAGTAGAAGGTATCAGGGGATTCATAGCACCTTGTTGCTGCGCGTCTGACCTGTCGAGATCGACCACAAGACTGTAAGAGGTTTTGCGGTGTCCTTGGATAACTCATAGATATTGCTGTGCGTCATGGATGACTCCGCAGTCGAGAAGATCCAAAGGTACGCCTCGAGATGGTCGGCTGTAAGTGCGACACCATGCGGGTGCGCAGGTACCTCGTGATATGAAGGGTAACAAGATGATCGGTCATGAGAGAGGACGGTTAGTATGAAGTGGAAAGAGTATTTGGCTAGAGGCCATGGAAGGCCCGTCCACAAGACGGGAGGGCACAGAGGAAGTGGAAGTCATTGATTAGGAAGGACTTGTACCTGGGACAGCGGATCACCGGGCCGCCTGCCGATACAAGATGACCTCGTCCTTTCCCCTCGCGAGTTCAACAAAAATGGGCGAAAGCTCTGTCCCTCGCGTTCCTCGCGTCTGGGTATAATCTTCATCTTATGGTGGTGAGTGACAACAAGAACCTGAATACGAGCACCTTACTTCTTGCCAAGTTTCTCAGTGGAACGACTCCCGCTTCCGACCACGCCAGTGATAATGGTCTCAACCTAACGGAAGATTCCGCTGTCGCTCAGACTAGTGCGTATCCTTCTCGCATTCCTATGCTTGTTGAATCATGACCGCCGTTGTTATTTTCGCTGCACATGTGTATGTGAAGGTTACTATGTAGTTGCCTAGTCACTTTCAACTTCTAGCCTTTCCGACCACCATCGTGGACGCTACTGACTTTACGGAGGCCGAAGTACGAGGGTTCAAGTGGGCACATTTATACGATGTTAATCGGATATATTCCTTATAGCTTGGGGCCGTAAGTTTGGTAACCGTCCCATCCCATTTTTTGAGGACTAGCATAGATCTCCGCGTCGTTGACTGAACGTCAAATTCTGGGATATGTCACCCTCGAGGCGATCCTTCTCACTCACACCTACCTCGATGGCAAGCGCTTTACCCTTGCTGATATCACCATTCCCTTTGTCGTTTTTCTTGCTGTCCAATACTCCGTCGATGCTCTGCTCCGCGCTGGGCACCCAAGTATTCTTCGTCACCCTTGACTTCATCAGTCAGCTCAAACCCAAGGAGGTCTTCGGCCAACCCACGTTCGTTGAGAAGGCAGTTTGGTACATCCCACCGGAGAAGCCCAACAAGCAGAGGAAGATGATAAGGAAGATACGAACGTTGTCCCTGAGGAACCCAAACCCATGATCTCCTATCGCCATCGAAGTCCAATCTCGAGCACCAGAGACGCACTTATTTCTCAAAAAACGCGCAGGGCCCGGTGGCTCTCTCCATGGCTCTACGAAAAGTAACTGTACTGAAATGTTTTTTTGCCCGTGGTCTTGACGCATATTCCGCTGGAGCTTCCGCAAGGAAAGTTTCTCAATCTACCTTATTGACGTCAAACACCACAAGGCGTTGAGCTTCGTTTTCATTCTCCAACCAAATCAGTAGTTTCTTCAACTTGTCTGGTGGCTTCATGTAAATATCTTTTAGCAGAGTCCCCTCGAGACGGGAATGATGGATCGTCACTGGTGCCTTGACGTCGTCGGGGCAAGGTCAGGCCTGTCGTTGAGGTACGACTTGTCTATGGGAGCTACAACTACAAGAAATCGGAGCTCGAGAATTCCGAAAACATTGTCTTCGAGGGTGCTCACTAGCCTGGGACTTGAAAAGCTGGAATAGCAGGACCGAAAGAATAGAAGTCCGCTTTTTGGGCTTGTTGATATAACATACCGATCATCCTTTCTCGTTATGGTTCAAGTAAACGAAAAGAATCAGTTCGTTTGCTGGATCCCCGTGGTTCACATGCATCAGGACGTTACTCTAGATTTCAGAGTGAGATACATATGTATGGCTAAGGGGTTGTCGATGCCTCTGGCGAATGGTGTGCCCAACCCTTGTATTCTTATCTGAGATTGTCACCACTGTTTATTGAGGATGTCGATTCCTGTGCAGGGGTGCGGGAGTTAGGGGCGCTTAACTTCAACGCACTAACCACCACCTCGTTCACCCCACAACCAACAACCAGCAAACTTTGCACCAAGTAAACTCGTTGCACGATGGCAAGGAAAGCTCGTTCATGGCTACGTGACAAGTTATCCAGTTCTACACCTACTATTAACCGCTTGGTACGCTGTAACACTCGTAGGCGACAAGCGATGGTATTGATCAATCCGTGGAAAAACAGTCACAAAGACCGTCGCATGAAGGCGCGTCTAGGGACGTCTCCTCGACTACTGGACCCACAGAAGGTGTTCCCCAGAAGGCGGTCTATGGCATGGGGCGCTTTTTCCATCGATCAATCAAAGGTCCACCAGGTCCTCTCAAGACAGAGACAGCTGGCCAAAGTGCTGGATGTTGACGTTCAAGAGCAACATGATCCATCTCAGGCAGTTTCAACTCAGAGCGTACGTATGTCGCATTGCTACGACATATGCGGACTGATGCCTTTGGACAGAATCAAAGGGCAACTGACAGAGCGGCAGTAGAAGCCATGCCAGTCGCAGAGAAGCTCGAAGATGTAGGTCCCATGCTGGATACTGGCGGAGGCCCTGTCCGACCGCTCGGTGGCGCAAGTGCGGCATGCAGATCGGACCTCGCATCAGTAGGCACTGGAATCGATGCCGCTCAACAAGTAATGGGTCGTATGAAGCCGATTCCATGGTTCGGTCAAACAGCCATCGACAGTATTGCACAGGCCGATACCGTGGTTACAAACGTTCGGAATATCAGTGATACATATCTCCGGCCTCTGAAAATTTTTAACTCGATTGTTAGCACTATTGCAAAGGTACGCAATTTATGCTCCTATCCTTGCATACACTAATATAGTCGTACAGGTTCATCCCTATGTTCAGATTGCGCTCGGAGTCTTGACCGCTGCTTCCCAAGTTTGTTTCCTTCCCATGTATATTTCCCTCGTTTCTCACATCGTTCCCCCCATAGGCTCTCATCAACCAGGCAAACCTAGACAACGAGGTGTATGGCTTATTCGATACAGTTACGGGAGTGTACACCTTTCTTACGGAAGAAGACACCATCCAGAATATCGAGAACATGGCAGAAACGTTGGGGAAGATTGCACAGGTCATAAGTGAGGCAGTGCAGTTCATCAAAAATTACTCGGAGGTAGTGAGCTTCTGTGGGTTGATTACATATTTTCACTCCCGAGTCTACCTGACGCGTTCTTAGGGGCGAGATTAGGAAAGAACATAATGTCTGAGAAGAAGACCGCCATCGATATCTACACCAAGCAGTTAAACGCCTTGATGCAACAATACCGAGATCGTGCGGTTCGGGACATTCAGATCAATACACGTTCTGTACTTCAAGACCTCAACCTTGATGGCATGGCTTATGCAGGGGGCGCGGGTCTCAATAAAACAAAGAAGTGCCTCGATGGTACTAGAACAGAGATCCTGTCGGAGATTATCAGCTGGACCCAAGACACTAGTGAAGGTGCCCCACGCATTCTCTGGCTACACGGGCAGGCCGGCAGGGGGAAGTCAGCCATCGCACATACCATCGCTCTGGGACTCAAGCATGCCGGAGGGCTTGGATCGTGCTTTTGCTTCGCGCGTGACAGGCAGGCCGAGCGCCGGGAAGAAAAGATATTTACTACCATCGCGCGCGATCTGGCAGACCGGGACCTTGCATTTCGACAAGCTTTGGCTGATGTGGTTGCGAAGGATCATTCCCTCAAAACTACATCTGATGTCACGGAACAATGGGAAAAGCTCATCTTGGAACCATTATCGAAGGCATCGAGTTCCATGATCGGAAATGTGGTCGTGGTGATCGATGCGCTGGACGAAAGTGGACTCGAACGATCACGGAAACACATCTTGTCGGTACTTGCATCCCAGGCTGGGGATCTCCCACGTAACTTTCGTATCTTCGTAACCTCTCGACGCTTGCCTGATATCGAACGTGCATTGCATGCCGCTCTACATATAAAAGCAACCTCCTTGGACGATGTTTCGACAGAGTGGACGGAACGCGATATCCGGCAGTATGTTTCCAACGAACTGGGTCGGCTTCAAGATATTGGAGACGCTGAAGTTCAGAGGATTGCCCGGAAAGCTGACTGCCTATTTGAGTGGGCACGTCTGGCCTGTGATTACATCAAGCCGAGCAGAGCAGGAGCAACCGTGCAGGAACGCTATGATGACGTGATGAATCTCCAGTCCGAAGAGGGAAGAACACTCTGGATGCAACATACTCTACGATCCTGGAGAGCGCTATCTCCCATTCTGGGAAAACCCTTGAACGATACCGCTCCGTCATGCATCAAGTCGTAGCGACGCTTGAACCTCTACCAATGGCGGATTTGAATTACATGCGTAAACACTTTCGAACAAGCAGGATCACTATGACGTTTTTGTCATTCCTCGGAGTTCATGTCGCCGGTCCTGGGTGGCATTCTTGACTGTTCCTCTCCTGTCCGACCTCTCCATGCATCCTTTTATGACTTTCTAACTGATCAGTCACGGAGTAAGGCCTACTTCATTCGACACCTCCTGGCCATGTGACCTAGCCCTTGCCACCCTGAAAACCCTTCATGATGAACTGAGGTTCAACATCTGCTGGACTGGAAAGTTCTTACTCTGAGCAATGCAGAGGTTGTTGATTTACCAGAGAGAATCAACAAGAACATTTCTGCCCCATCTGTCTTACTCCTGTCGATTCTGGTCCCAACATCTGCAGAAGACTGCATTTGATACATGCCTTGCACAGTTGGTGAAGGCTCCTTGTAGGAAGTGAAAACATTCTATTTTGGCTTGAGGTGATGAGTCTTCTGGGTGGAGTTGGAAATATTGCCACTGCCCTTATGTCAACTGCTAAGTGGCTGCAGGTGAGTTTGCAATAACTGCCTGCATTTCATATGTTTGACATCATTGAAGAACCAAAATGGCTTCAAGGATACATTAGTGTTGGTAGAAGATGGAGTCAAGTTGATTCAAAATTTCAATGGTGCAATCTCTTACAGTGCACCACATCTGTATATCTCAGCACTACCATTTATTCCTGTGAAGACAATGCTATCAATGATGCTCATGCCAAAGTTCTCATCCCTTCCTGGACTTACAGGGGGTTTGGAATACTGGTCAATGATTCTGCTTGCCTTGGAGGGGCATACACAAGCAGTCACTTCAGTTGCATTCTCCCCTGATGGAAAGAGGATTGTGTCAGGCTCAAGGGACAATACTGTGAGGGTCTGGGATGCTGAAGGAGGTGTCCAGATTGGCAGCCATCTTGAGGGGCATACAGGTCACTTCAGTTGCATTCTCCCCTGATGGAAAGAGGATTGTGTCAGGCTCTTATGACAACACTGTGAGGGTCTGGGATGCTGAAGGAGGTGTCCAGATTGGCAGCCATCTTGAGGGGCATACAGATCTGGGTCACATTCAGTTGCATTCTCCCCTGATGGAAAGAGGATTGTGTCAGGCTCTTATGACAAGACTGTGAGGGTCTGGGAGCTGAAGGAGGTGTCCAGATTGGCAGCCATCTTGAGGGGCATACAAGAGTCACTTCAGTTGCATTCTCCCCTGATGGAAAGAGGATTGTGTCAGGCTCTTGGACAACATGTGAGGGTCTGGGATGCTGAAGGAGGTGTCCAGATTGGCAGCCATCTTGAGGGGCATACAGAGTCACTTCAGTTGCATTCTCCCCTGATGGAAAGAGGATTGTGTCAGGCTATGACAACACTGTGAGGGTCTGGGATGCTGAAGGAGGTGTCCAGATTGGCAGCCATCTTGAGGGGCATACACAACCAGTCACTTCAGTTGCATTCTCCCCTGATGGAAAGAGGATTGTGTCAGGCTTATGACAACACTGTGAGGGTCTGGGATGCTGAAGGAGGTGTCCAGATTGGCAGCCATCTTGAGGGGCATACACGTCACTTCAGTTGCATTCTCCCCTGATGGAAAGAGGATTGTGTCAGGCTCATGACAACACTGTGAGGGTCTGGGATGCTGAAGGAGGTGTCCAGATTGGCAGCCATCTTGAGGGGCATACACAACCAGTCACTTCAGTTGCATTCTCCCCTGATGGAAAGAGGATTGTGTCAGGCTCAGGACAACACTGTGAGGGTCTGGGATGCTGAAGGAGGTGTCCAGATTGGCAGCCATCTTGAGGGGCATACACAACAGTCACTTCAGTTGCATCTCCCCTGATGGAAAGAGGATTGTGTCAGGCTCAGGGACAACACTGTGAGGGTCTGGGATGCTGAAGGAGGTGTCCAGATTGGCAGCCATCTTGAGGGGCATACACAACCAGTCACTTCAGTTGCATTCTCCCCTGATGGAAAGAGGATTGTGTCAGGCTCAGGACAACACTGTGAGGGTCTGGGATGCTGAAGGAGGTGTCCAGATTGGCAGCCATCTTGAGGGGCATACAACCAGTCACTTCAGTTGCATTCTCCCTGATGGAAAGAGGATTGTGTCAGGCTCTTATGACAACACTGTGAGGGTCTGGGATGCTGAAGGAGGTGTCCAGATTGGCAGCCATCTTGAGGGGCAACAGTCACTTCAGTTGCATTCTCCCCTGATGGAAAGAGGATTGTGTCAGGCTCTTGACAACACTGTGAGGGTCTGGGATGCTGAAGGAGGTGTCCAGATTGGCAGCCATCTTGAGGGGCATACACAAGCAGTCACTTCAGTTGCATTCTCCCCTGATGGAAAGAGGATTGTGTCAGGCTCTTATGACAACACTGTGAGGGTCTGGGATGCTGAAGGAGGTGTCCAGATTGGCAGCCATCTTGAGGGGCATACACAGGGTCACTTCAGTTGCATTCTCCCTGATGGAAAGAGGATTGTGTCAGGCTCAAGGGACAACACTGTGAGGGTCTGGGATGCTGAAGGAGGTGTCCAGATTGGCTGCCATATTGAAGAGCACACAGACAGACCCAGTAAGAGGATTATGTCAAGCTTAGATGACATGTCTGTGAGAGGTTGGGATGCTGGTAGCTGTGAGCATAAAATCAGTACCAGTGAGAATTCAAAACTGGTTGCATCCAATTTGAGTGATACAAAGCTTCTTCCTCATCATGGTTAGTACTATTCAACTGTAATATATTTGGGTTTTGTTAACATAATTTTTAGCCATTAACCCCTGTCATATTTGCTTTTCATCTGTCCCTTCACATGCACTCTGTAACAGTGAACAGCTTCTTGGTGGTGGCAGCCTGCAGGAGTATAGGCAGCCATGGGCACAGTTGGTTAAGCTTCACCAAGATGGCTGGATCAAAGGTCCCAATGGCAGATTGCTGCTTTGGATACCTGTAACATTAAGGCAGCCACTCTACTCTATGTGGACCACAAGAGTGATACCTGCAGGTTGTTGCATTGAGTTAGACCTGAGCCATATGGTTCATGGGCATATG